>PVJA010000011.1:157959-271205 GCA_004027025.1 Myocastor coypus | reverse complement strand
TCTTCTTCTTCTTCTTCTTCTTCTTCTTCTTCTTCTTCTTCTTCTTCTTCTTCTTCTTCTTCTTCTTCTTCTTCCTCTTCTTCTTCCTCTTCTTCTTCTTCTTTTTCTGAAACTGATGGTGAATATACGTAATAAGGGTAGACAGGAGGGACTTTACAGGTCATGGTTAGAGAAGCCATTGGAGACTTCTCTAACAACAGATCACAAGTGAAGGGAATGAAAGGTGAAGAAAAAAGGCTAGTGATAACTGAGGTCATTTTAGCACTTAGGTGAGAGGTGATAGTACATGAAATAGATGATTACGAAATGGATTTCTCTAAGCCCTAGAAGGAACACCACTGATAGGTATTTTGGAGATAAAACCAATAAGCCTAGAGTTTAACAAAACAACAACAAACACCATGATATTATAAACTTCATCTGTAAGTGAGGGCCTTCTTGTCATGCTAAAGGAAAGTTCAAGGAAATTGCTAATGGAAAACAATAAGTTGTCCCTAAAATTCTTGGTCCTGACCATGGCAGCTTTTGGGCTTAGTGTCTAATGAGCAGGCCCAGGGTAACTCTGCCACACAAGTCTCACACTGACCAAGGTCATGCAGCAATGAACCTTGTACGTGGGGTCAAAGGAAGAACCCAGTTCACAGCTGTAGCCCAGAGCCCGCAATGACAGCCATTATTGATGGCTGTCATTTGGCTTGGTTTTGCAGTAGGCAGGTGACAATGAATATATGCAGAACAAAGAGACCGACACTGAAGTAAGTATGTGAGTACAAACTTGTCAAAAGACAATAGCAGCAAAAAAATTGTTCACAGTTAAATGGCTCTTTTCAGACCTCATTTGTCATGATTAGTATGGGCAGCATTTAAATATTTATAATGACTTCTTCTTTTTTATATTTTATTTGGCCCATGGAAAATATTACAAAGACAAATTCCATGGTAGTTACTGATGATTAAGCTCCATAATTAATTTTAAAACTAAACATGACCTACTGCTATTTCTGTAACTAATGAGACTCCTTGGAATTTACATTAGCCCATTAATCAGCACGACCCTGGGATCTACATTAGGGCTTCCTGTTCTCACAGCCACAAAGTCAACAGTCCCCTCGCATGTAGAACCTCAGGCTAGCGCTTATTTCATCCCCACCCTTACTGACTGTAATCAAGTTTGTTGAGGTATTGTTATTTTTCTTTAATTTCTTGAGATGATTCTGGTCATTGAGGTGAGGGTGTCACATGATGTTGTGATAATGAGCTCCTATTGTAGTGGCCCCATGGTGGGCTTTTGTAAGGGTTCCATTAAAATGGAAAAAGCTATGTTGGCCATTTTTAAATGAAAAATGGTCCTGCACATCTCTGCTGACACTTTGCAGTTAACAAGACGACAATCCTGTGTTGAAATGAAAATGAATTCCTAAAAAGCTCACCACCCGCCCATCTTTCCTTTCAAAAAAACTGAAATACAGCGCTGAGGTTTTAATATTGCTCCTTCCTGGGTGTGCTTTAGCAATGCTGTACCGCCGATGGATGGCGTGAGCAGCAGGGGACCAGAGGAGCATAAGTTCCTTCAATATTAAGGTAACAAGTAAAGTAAAACAGCCTTTCATTACAAGTGAACCTTTTTGTCTGCTTGCGTGTGTCAATTAAAACCAAAGCTCAGAAAGGCATTGGCTGGCAAAAAAAATATATATTTGTTGTAATTTGTATATTCAGTTGGTCTTAGAATCCACTTAGAAAATGGATAAATATTTTTCTTGGAAATGCAGATACTTCCTGTATTTATGAGCAACAACAAAAATTCAATGAAAGCTCCGTCTGTTTTGCTCATCCAGACGTGGACTGGATGCTAAGCAACGTGGAGCAAGCAATGAATCGGACTGGCTAATGGTTCCACTCTGGCTTTGGCCATGATCTCAGTGAGACCTACCTTCCCCTAGCCTTCACATTTCTGGTTTTGTTTTTATTCTCATTTGCTCACTTTTTATTGGTGTAGGTTTGTAGTACATGCTTGCATTCCCTATGTGGAGTTGGCAATATGTACATAACACATCTTAATTCCTTTTTACATCCTGTTCCCTCCTGTCTAGCCCCTCCCTCCATTTCTTTTCTTTTTATTGGGGGAGTGGATACCAATAATCGAACTCAGGGCTGTGAGCTTGTCAGGCAGAACTTGTGCCACTGAGCTACATCCCCACCCCCTCCCTTCATCTCTTGATCTCCTTTCATTCAAGAAGGAATGTATCTCCCTGCTTATTACTTTTCTCTTTAGTCTTCATAATTACAGTTTATCATATAAAAGAAACAATGTGACACTTAAATTTGTCTGTCTGACTTATTTTACATAACATTATAGTTTCAGGATACATGCAGACTCAAGTTGATCCTGCTTTCGGACAGTGTAGTACCCATTTCTTTTTTATTTTTTTATTTTTTTATTTTATGGATTTAGAACTGGGTCTTGCTATGCAGCTCAGAATCATAGTGATTTTCTTGTCTTACCTTCTCCAGTGCTGAGATTGCAGGAGTGTGCCAACACTCCTGGTCTTGGAGAAGGGGCATGGTATGTGGTATCTGACATTGAATCCAGGTCCTTCCACTTGCCTAGGCAGGTACTTAGACCACTGAGCTATACCCGCAGCTCTACATTTCATTTATGTGTTCATTTCTTCATGGACATATAGGCTGTTTCCCAGATATAGCTATTGTGAGCTGAGCTATTAACATGGGTACATATTTATTGTATCATAGTGTATTTAACTCTTTGGAGAAGGTACATAGAAGGGAAATAACTAGGTTCAGTAGAATTTCTAGTTTTGCTTTCTAGTTTTAGTTTTTTGAGGAAACTCTATACTGATCTCTATGGTGGTTGTACTGGCTTCTGTTTCCACCAACAATGTAGAAGAGATTTCTTGCTTCCCTGGTCTCCCATAAATTCTGACATGCTATACTGGCATCATTGTTCAGTTCTGGAAGCTGTCTTATTTCTTCTCTGGCTTCTTCTTTAATGCATTAATTATTTAAGAGTGCACTGTTCAGTTTCAACTGATTGTCATATTTTCTGTTTTCTTTTACCATTGATATCTAGTTTCATTGCACTGTGGTCTGATAATATTCATGGCATATTTTCAATTCTTTTGCATTTACTTAAGCTGCCCTTGTTCCCAAGTCTCACAATTATGTATGAAATATCAAACAGTGATATGAATCCTAAAGTTTCTTTTACTTTTGCCATTTGTCACTATCAGGAGCCACTTTCATTTCTTGTGTTTTCAATATTTTAACAGGATTTTTCTTGTGTGCTAATTTAAAACTTGGTTTTAGAATTTTCCCCATAAAATCTCACTCTCTTTGATATTAAATTTTTTTCTTTGCCCTTTGGGGAGCCTTTAAGGCAAAAGCAAATGTTTGACTGAAGAACTTAATTAGAGGTTTATTGATTTTCCCTCACATTAACCTATTATCTTTTTGTCTTTAGGTTGTTTATAAACTTACAGACATATATTTAAGTGTTTACAGTTCCAGAGTATGTAAATCATTATTGTAGAGTCAAGAAAACACATAATCACAAAATGAGTTGGTTTTTGATGCAATTAAGATATATTTGATTATTCTCTTGGAAATAAAAAAAAATAGTACAAAGAAATGTAAACATAGTGTACAGTGCACATCAGTGTACATATACATCACATAAACTTAGAATAATTTAATCCATCTATTCTTATACCTATCATTGTCCCTAACAGAAAACATTGAGGCATTTTTTTTTTTTTTTTTTTTTGCCAGCTCAGCCCGCCTTGGGGAGGGACTGGCACAGCATGTAGTGCCAGGGATTGAACTGCCCTCCCTACTCTTGCCTAAGCTTGCCTAGCAGGCACTTTAGACTACTGAGCTATCTCTCTGGTCCTGAGGTATGTGTTTTAATGGCAGCACTTGCTAATTCTGGGAATGATTTGTACTGTAGTAGTGTAACTTCTAGAGTTGCCATGCAATTTTATTTTTGACTAGGTAAGTGTTACCTTTTATTAGCAAGCTAGCCCATATAGTCAGAACTACTTCATTTGGAAAGGCTCAATGAATTACACAGTTTACAGATTTCTAATAGGTCTTAAGAATGATTTCCTTGCCTTTCCATGCTGCCCAGCCAGGGTCGGTACGGTGTTGTTATTGATTCCCATCGTAACTTAAAGGGAAACTTCACAATATCCGGAGCCCTTGATGTCTTGCAAATGAAGGAGGAGGACGTCCTAAAGTTCCTTGCTGCAGGAACCCACTTAGGCGGTACCAACCTGGATTTCCAGATGGAGCAGTATATCTACAAAAGGAAAAGTGATGGAATCTACATCATAAATCTGAAGCGGACTTGGGAGAAGCTCCTCCTGGCAGCTCGAGCTATAGTGGCCATTGAAAACCCTGCTGATGTCAGGGTCATCTCCTCTAGGAACATGGGCCAGCGGGCTGTGCTGAAGTTTGCTGCTGCCACTGGAGCTACTCCTATTGCTGGCCGCTTCACTCCTGGAACCTTCACTAACCAGATCCAGGCAGCCTTCAGAGAGCCACGTCTTCTGGTGGTTACCGATCCCAGGGCTGACCACCAGCCCCTCATGGAGGCATCTTACGTCAATCTGCCAACCATTGCTCTGTGCAACACAGATTCTCCTCTGAGCTATGTGGACATTGCCATCCCATGCAACAATAAGGGAGCTCACTCTGTGGGTCTGATGTGGTGGATGCTGGCCCGGGAAGTGCTGCGCATGCGTGGCACCATTTCCTGTGTACACCCATGGGAAGTCATGCCTGATCTCTGTTTCTACCGGGATCCTGAAGAGATTGAAAAGGAAGAGCAGGCTACTGCTGAAAAGGCTGTGACCAAGGAGGAATTTCAGGGTGAATGGACTGCACCAGCTCCGGAGTTCACTGCTGTTCAGCCTGAGGTCGCGGACTGGTCCGAAGGCGTGCAGGTGCCCTCTGTGCCCATCCAGCAGTTCCCTACTGAAGACTGGAGTGCTCAGCCAGCAGCAGAAGATTGGTCTGCAGCCCCCACCGCGCAGGCCACTGCGTGGGTAGGAACCACCACCGAGTGGTCTTGAGCTGTTCTGCCGAAGCTTGAGCAAAATGGGAATGAGGCTGATGAAAAATAAAACAATTTCTATTAAAAAAAGAATGATTTCCTTAAAGATTTTTTTTTTTTTCATTTATGTATTTGGTATAGTGTCTCACTATACAGATCAGACTTATGGTGATCCTCCTGTTTTCAGCCTCCCCCATTGCTGGGATTATAGGCACATGCCACCATGTCCAGATTCTGTAGTTAGCTCAGTGCACCCCACGGTGGGGCCGATGCAGCATGTGGCCCCAGGGATCAAACTCCTGTCCCTGCGTTTGCTTAAGCAGGCACTTAGTCCACTGAGCTATTTTGCTCGCCCTTGTTTCCAAAAAATCTTGTAGCTAAACCTTCAGGGAGCCAGGGAGATAGCTCAGGGGCACAAGTGCCTGCCTGGCAAGTGCAAGGTCCTGAGTTTGATCCCTAGTTCAGAAAAACAAAACAAAACAAAATGTTATAAAGCTCTTACATTACTCAACAAATGAGTGGAAAATTACGTAGGACGATTAAAATCATTGTTTTTTTGTTATTGCCAACAGTTCTTTAAACTGACACAGAATACTGCCATATATTCATTTCATGAAAATAGATTTTAGATTATGTTTCACAGGTGATATTTTATAAAATTGAACATAAATACTTTCAATATGAATCTTACAGCAGAGTCACATAATAAAGGTATTTTCCTCTTGCTTGAGAGTTGCATTAACTTTGGAGTTTTAACTTAAGCTATTTAGAAAACCACCTATCATGATAGCATTTTCTCACATATAATTTAAATTCTTCTTTAAAAGTCATAGAAAGTTGAAAATTGTCTAGCAACTTTGACACTGTTGGTATGATTTGGTATTTCTCATTAAATCTGGCAGTCTTGAACACAAAATATACCCAAAGTATTAATTTGGTAGTGTATACTGTATAACATATATAATGCTAAAATGTTTAACTTTTTTCATATTTTGAAACATTGGTTCCTTGATGTCACATTTTGGAGTTTATTGTTCACTGGATCAATTAAATTTTTTCATGCTTTAGCATTTTACATGATTTTATAGCACAATTTTAACAGTAGGTTTTAATTTATTTATGATGTTAGCAGCTGAAATAGTTGTTTTTGTCACTGCATGTGTTTTTTTAGTAAATTAATCCAAAATATTCATAAATGGCCAAAATTACACATAGATCCTGTTAAAAATATGACAAGTATATTTGTGAAGCATTTAATCTGAATTTTACATGATTATCTTCCAATTCTTTTTATTTTTATTTTGGTAGGGCATTATTGAACAATTTTGTGAAAAAATTTATTATTTAACAATGTTTTATAATGGACTTCATAACAGAATGTACACAGAAATAATCAACTCAACCATGGAGAGTGTCTTAGTTACTTTTTGCTCGTTGCTGGGACAAATACCCGACACTCAAAATGAAGGAAGGAAAGGTTTATTTAGCTCACAGTTTGTGGAGGTTTCAGTCCATATTCGGCTGGCCCAAGGCTGAGTGGCACAGAGCAGAGAGCATCCAGTTCATGGCGGCGGAACAGCAACAAAATGGCAGCAGAGGCAGCCAGCCAAACACAGCAGCAGAGCAGCAGCAACAGCTAGAGCTCCAGTCTGTCTCTCTGTCTCTCCTTATATTACATTCAGGCTCTCCGCCTTAGCTCCTGCCCTAGGCTACACCCATAATCCCAGAAGTACTTCCACCCATAATCCCATCAGTACTAAAACCCATAATCCCAGGGATCATGGATCAAGTCTCAAACTCTAGAAGTCCCCACCCAATGACTCCATGAGGCTTTGGGGGGACAACTAGACATAAACCATAACAGAGAGTAACTTCTGAGAGCTCAGGGCAAGAAATGTTTGCAAGTTAAATGTAAGTTTCAGAATAAATCTTCTTGGTTTCATCAGTTGTGTCTATCTTGGGCATGGAGTGGGAGAGGTAGCAAACATACCACGTATCTATTTTGAAAAACCACCCATCTGGGACTGAGAAGTCTTGACTGCTTCCTAGGGTAAAGCACTCTAACTGCCTACCTTGAATGAATTACTTGCACTTGCTATGTTGAAAATTATGTAATACAAACTGCTTTATAAAGAACTAAAAATTCACCATGGCCCAGATAGACCACTGTTTTTCCTCATAGCCTCCATCTTTATTTGCTTCAAATTATTTTATCTACTAAACAAATCCCCTTTCCTGCTTTTCCCAAATCTGCTGCTTCGTGCCCTTGCTTCTGTTGGCTGAGGCACATTTCCAGTCTGCAGCATGTTTGCATCACCCTTGACTCTTTCTGCCAATTTTACCTGGCCCAAGCTCTCTGGATATCTCAGGGGAAATTCCTAAGAGCAGGGCTGTCACTGGTCAGCCTAACTTGCCAGATGTTAATTTCTGAACCAATTATCCGAGAACAAGATCAGGTGGGAGAAAACATGGCCAGTTGGGAGCAGTGGTTTTGTATAGGTTCGGTCCCCTGTGAAAGGGGTGCAGGAAGACAATATTTAAGTTGACATCTGAATATAAGGGTTTAGCATAAAGACATTAAAAAACCCTTCCCATTCTGATACATTGTTAACTAAATCACTTCAGTGGTGTAGAACAACTTTGAAAGTAAGGGGAGAGATTTAATGAACAAGGAATTCTTGCTTTTTAAAATTTGTTTGTTGTTTTCTTTTTGTATCATGGAAACTTCACACTGAGATATACCTCCAGCATTTTTTTTTTCCTTTTGGGACAAATCTCACGATCATTAAGTTTCCCTGTCTGGACTTGAGCTTTCCATCTTTCTGGCCCAGTTTCTAAGAGTATCAGGACTACAGACAAGGGCTAACATGTTCAATTTTTCCATTTTGGTGATGTTGCTGGGACGAAAGCAAGGGCATGTGCTTGCTAAGCAGGTACTCAGCTGTTGCCAATTAGTAGATGTTTGTTTTGTTCAATTTCTTTTGCTCAGTTCTGATAGAAATCATAAGTCAGTACAGTGCATTTCTGCTAGTGGCTCCATGCTTCAGGTGTCAATGGCTCTTAGTCCTTAATATCACACTTGTGGGCCCTCAGATCATCAGTTGATGTCCTTTAATGATAGACAATATGGCTCAACCCTCCTAGTTGTTGGTATCTGTAGCTAGTGGACAATGCTTGTTAATGATTGATGTCCTTGGGCAAAACTACTGGGGAATGGTCTCTCCTGCTGATCTTCCCAAGCTGTTCTTGAGGACTAACAACCCCATGTTTTTATTGCTGTATCTTAAGACAATCACTCATGGTTGTGGATGTAGCTCAGTAATAGAGTGTTTGCTGAGGAGACACAGGCTCTAAGTTCAATCCCCAATCAGCCAATAAATAAGTAAGTAAGAAAATAAGTAAATAAATAAATAAATAAATAAACAAACAAACAGTGAGACATTCCACTCTGCTGAGCCTGCCTAACCCCTCCAGACCCAGTCCAGGTCTAGTGTTACCCATTATTAGTGTTCCTAATTGTAGTTCTGTAGATACAAAGCTATAACTGCCTTAACCATATAATATCTCTTGGATAAGAATTCCACTAAGTGCTGAGGCTCTATACAAAAGATCTGAAGACAGTGCTATGGAAAATAACAAAGAGAAGGAGCAAAAGGCAATCTCAGGCCCTGAGCCCACCCAGAACAAATGTAGGAGACACTAACATAGAAGAAATTGGGAATCACACAGCTGAAATTTCTGAATTATTTTATTTTAGGGAAGGGCATACAGGGTGTTTAGGGTCTCACAGACTTGTAGTGATCTGCCTGTTTATAGCCTTGCAAGAGCTGGGATTACAGGCACATGCCACTATATGCAGTCTCAGTTTCCATCTCAGAGTACCCTGGGGATGGGGCCAGCCTGGCAGGCCCAGGGGTGGAACCCATGGTCCCTGCACTCACTTACAGGTGCTTTAATCCATTGAACTATTTGGCCAACCCTGGAAATCTCTAAATTAATAGCATCTGAAGTAAAGAAAAAACTGCAGAAAGACATAGAAAAAATTAGATCAGAAATAACCTCTGAAGTAAAAAATAAATCTCTGAAGAGCATTTGAAGTAAACAAACAACTATAGAAAGGTATAGAGGAAATAAGATCAGAAATAATCTCTAAAGAAAAGAAAGGATAACTATAATGAAAGAACTAATAAATTATTCTAAAGAAGACATTGGTTGGGTCTGGGGAGACAGCTCAAGGGCACAAGTGCATGCCCAGCAAGTGCAAGGTCCTGAGTTCAATCCCCAGTTCTGAAAAACAAGAACAAAAACAAAAATAAAAGAAGACATTGGTGAAAACTTAGAGGATAGTAAAAAAAATGACAGCATCCTTGAATAAGCAATACAGGAAAGAAACAAATTTCATGAAGCACATTCAAAGACATATACAGGAACTTAAAATCTTAATTGCAAGCTGGCAAACCCATCTGAATGAAAGTGAAGGTAGAGTTTCAGATCTTGAAGACACCATTGCAGTAGTGAAAAGTTAAGAAAAGATCTCTTAAAAACAAGTGGGATGTAGGAAAAAATAATTTAATATCTATGAGATGATGCAAAGATGAGCAACATGAGACTAATAGGCATCAATGAGAAAGAAGGAGTCAATACAAATGAGATAAAAAGAATACGGGCAGAAGAAATAGCAGAAAACTCCCTAAATGTGGGGAAACAATCTGACATTCAGGTAACTGAAGAATATAGAACTCCAAATAACATTAACCCAACTAAAAGCACACCCAGACATATAATAGTCAGGACAAGAACAATGTACTCAAAGGCACTAGAGAAAGGAGATAGATCACATCTGAAGGAAAATCCATCAGAATAATGATAGATTTCACACTCCATCAAATCAAGAAGAGCATGGAGCAGGGTCCTTGAAGTACTCCTTAAAATCAAGTTCTAGCTCAGACTACTATACCCTGCAAAACTCCCTTTCAAGTTTGATGGAGGAGTGAAATACTTCCATGACAAAGAACAACTAAAGAATTTCATGGTTACAAAGCCAACCCTACACAGAATACTAAAAAATATTTTAGAGAGGGACCAAAATGACAAGATTTCCATAAATGAGAAGTTTTTGTGTGTTAAAAGAAATTACCAACAGAGTAAAAAGATGACCCACAAATTTGGAAAAGAAAATCTTGACTAATAAGCACTCAGACAAATGTCTTCTCCCTAGAATTTATAAAGAACTAAAACACACTAGGGCCCCCAAATTTAAAGACCCAACCCAGAAATGGGGATGTAAGATAAACACACAATTCTCACAGGAAGAAATACTAGAAGCTAATAAATACATGAAAAAATGCTGCACATCACTAGCCATCCATGAAATACAAATTAAAACAACACTGAGATAACGATCTCACCCCAGAAAAATTGGCTATCAGAAAGAAATCAGCCAACAACAAATGTTGGAGAGGTTGTAGGGAAAAAGAAACTCTTCTCCACTGCTGTTGGGAATGTAGTCTGGTGCAATCATTATGGAAAGCAGTGTGGAGACTCCTTAAGAAACTAGGATTGGCAATCCCACTCAATCCAACTATCAGCCTTCTGGAAAACTTGCCAAAAGAATGAAACCATCGTATCATAGTGATATATGTGTGCTTACTTTTATAGTAGCACAATTTGTAATAGGCAAATCTTGGAAATACCCAAAATGTCTGTCACCCAAGGAACAGATGGAAAAGATGTGTTTTTATACAATAGAGTACTACTCAGTTATAAAGAAAAAATATACTCAAAGCCTTCATGTGTAAGTGGATGCTTTTTGAAGATATATTCATAAGTTAAATAAACCAGACTCACATGTAAATATTATATGGTCTCCATAGTATAAAAGCTCAAAAGAAGAAATACAAATTGAAAGATATAGCACAGCTTAATGGAAAGTGCGAAATTAAGGATGAAAGAATGAAGGGAAAGGCCTGGGGAGAGAGCTCTAAGGCACAAGTACCTGCCTGGCAAGTTCAAGGTCATGAGTTCAAACCCTGCCTGGAAAAAAAAAATGAAGTACTGAGCACACCGTTTAAAAAAGAATGAAGAGAAAGCAGGGAGAAAAATTAGGAAACATGACAGGGGCAAAACCATACACTTTTATAAGCAAGATGGTTAAGACAATGATCCCAAGAATCTCCATCAGGTTTTTGAAATTGACAGTTAATTGGTAGAATTCTCACACTGACTATATAGGCTGATATATGTGGGCTAAGCAATTACACCGAGGATAGCGATGTATAAAACTAAAACCATGCTTGGAATACCTGCCATTCTGGTCTTCTAAATGTGTACTGTTTCTAATGTTATATCAATTATCACTGTATTCTCTCTCAAGTAAATGTTTGTGTAAAATTTAAGAAAACAAAAGATGAGAAAAAAGTTCTAGGATTATCCTGCTGCAATGTGGTATATGGCTTGTTTTTTAAATTTCTGTGTAAAAATATGCAAATGTTTTTTCACATTCTATAAATAGAATAGTTTGAAATATCAATGATTGTTGGAAAATACCAATTCTATGATATGTCTAAGGCATTTGATATCAGACAGATTGGATGATAAGCTCAGATGCCTCTGTTACAGGGCAATAATATCATTAATCTTTTCTTCTGGATGGTTAAGAACTAAAGTTTATAGACCAAAAATGAGAGAAAAAGGAGGGCTACAAGGATAGCCATAGTTTGGACGTAGCCCTCCATGGACAGTGAGGACTCAGGACATATGAGAACCTGTACTGTGACATCCCGTAACTGTGTGGCATCCTAAATCTTCCATACAAGGAGATTATTGGGCCACAAAGGAAAGCAATTGACAATGCATAGTGTGCCTAAGGAGAGTCATCTAGAGAGAAAAAATTCTCTCAGGCTTTCAGAGAGCAAATTGGTCAAGCAATGACTATGGCTCATCCAGATGGCTGGCACTGACAAAAGATCTACAAGCTACTGTACAAGGTTTCAGGGTAAATCCTAAGAGGATTTGATTGACTTTGTCAGATGCAAAAGTTATATTTTTAGTTATATAGGTCTTGCTTTGACTTAGTCTTAACCATACAGCTGAAAAGTATAACCGTGAGGTATAAAAAGTAATGCCATATTAATATGCTGAGCTGTAAAACAACCGACTCATCAACTTCTGACAATGCCAGTTCTGCTGATAACCCTCTACTATTATGGTCTATTGGACTATATTGGGTTATTTTGCTGAATACAAGTACCTGCAATATTTGAACTGGCATTAAGTATGAAAAGATCCTTTATAGCTCCTCTAATAGCAATGGGATAATCGTCTTTGACAAAACAAAACAAAAAAGGTGGATATAAATGAAGGGCTATATATATATATATACACATACATATATATACATACATATGTAATGCATATATAAAATAGGATATAGTTACTTTCTCTTAGTTTAGTGAGAAGAAAGATTTGTACTAATATTGTTTAGACAAGATATTGTGTCTGCATCTTGTACTCTAAATAACTACTATGAGGACAATATGCAATGTATTAATTATTGTTACCGTACTACTAACCTGTCTTGAAACTGGGTCATTGCTATTTCTTTCACATTAAAACAAACAAACAAACAAACAAATAAAGCAGCCATTCTGTCCATATTACTCAGGACAAGAATCCCCAGTATATTTACATTATAACTTTGAAGGCTTTATTTGAAAAGAACCTGTGCTATACCACATGTGGGGGTAGATATCAGTGCACAAGAGACAGCCTTCTTATATCTAGTCCAAAAGTGTGAGCACCCATAACTGATTAGTCCATATACAAGTCTGATTATTTATACAAATTCAAGGTTGTCAGGTTGTGATTCACTCATATTTAAACTTGCTTATTGGTTTGAATTGGGCTAAATATCAGCCTGTCGATCCAAATCTACTAATAGTCCAAGTTCCATTCTGCTGTTTCATTCAAAGTCAATCCCACTGCAGTCAGTGGTAATACCTCTAGTATCACATGTGGCATTGTTTAGGAAGGTTGCACTGTTGTGGTGGAATCTCAGCCAGATGTTTGGCAGTTGTCCCATCTTCAGGAATCCTAGCTGTGTGCAAGAAATCTTTAAGAATGCTAGCTGTGTGCATCACAGATTACTGAGGTTTAGAGGTGGGGTGGGGATATTAATAACAGATCTAAATCCCTCCATGGACTTTGCCATGTTGTTCATGCTTTCCTTACTGCTTCTTCAAAGATGTGGCAGCAGGATCTAGGGTGGGAGAACTTAAGGAGGAACTGACAGCCCAGCCACACTTCCGGTCAGAGTAGCTTAAGGGAGGCCACAAGACAACTGTAGGTGTGGTGAAAGGACAGCACAGCATGCTGTCCCTGTCCTTCCTTAGAGTACAATGGGGGAGCTAAGGGAAGCAGGAGAAAGAGGTATGACAGCTGTTGCTCAGAGCATACCCTTCTTTGGTTTCCATAGGAGAATAAAAGGAAAAATGTAGTGTGGTTCTAGTCTGTCTCAGTACCCCACAGCTACATTCAAAGGATTAAGTTTTTTGGTCCAATATAAGAGGAAAAAGAAAACAAGGATTTTAGTATTGATGGTGACTATCTCACTAGTCATGCTCAAATTAGTTCTTGCTCTTCTGCCACTTTCCCTCTAAAGCACTGTTGACTGCAATATCCTTCATCTTGTCTCTTCCTGTACCACTTCCTTCTTTGACAGTAAGCTTCTGGAAAGCCTCCCGGCAGGCAATGCTCCCTTTGCTGATTTGGTTCACACACATGCACATGAGATTTCTGGCTTTGATCCTCTGTATCTGTGTGTCCCACATCTGTAGATCCGATCAGTGGCAGATGGAACATATTACCCAAAACAATTTTGCCTTGTGCTGAAGTTGTACAGAACTTTTGCTTGTTATTATTCCCTAAATAAAGCAATCCAACCATGTACATTGCGTTTATATCATATTAGGTATCATATGTAATGTAGATACAATTTAAAGTTTATAGGACTTATGTGTAAGGTTATATGCAATGGGTGCACCATTATATGAAAGGCATATTGGTAGATTCTAGTATCCAAGAAGTTCTGAAGCCAATTGTCTTCTAACACTGAGGGATGACTGTATTTTGCTTGAATTCAATGCTTGAGTCTATCTTTCCACCTCTCAGAAATAACTTGTGACTTCTAGCCAATTTATAATCATTTTATAAGTAAATATTGAACTTACGTGCTCAATGATTTGGAGAACAGCAATTTGAAAGGACATCTATCCTGCCCTCATGGGAGGTGTAGTCTAGAAAGAGTTTTATGACTTGTAATGGAAGTTCAGTTATACAAAGAAAAACAAACTATTCCGAGAAAGTAATACTGTTGCAAAACAAAATGAATAGTCACAAAAGAGAATTAAACAGTGTTGTTTCAGTAAGTATTTAACACCTCCCTTTACACTCTGTGACCAGGAGCCCTGACTTACAGAAATCGGTGGCTTCAACAATGTAAATATTCTCATCACAACTAATTTCAAGCTACCAGTATGAAATTACTAAAGACCAAGGAAGAGATGACTAATAACTAACCATTTAATAGCTTTTTGACCATAGAGCTAGGATACATGCACATAATCTGAAGAATAGCCCAACATGGTTCAGCTGTCTAAAGTACCTTATTAGGAAAGCTTAGGCAATTCCCGGAACTGCAGTTCTCCCGAACCACATGCCTGTCAGTCCCACCTCCAGGGCTGAGCCGGCCATAAATAAACAAAAACAAAGAATAACAGATAGTGCTAAAATGCAATAAAATAATTAGAAAATATAACTTTAATAGTGTGTTTGATAATTGACTTTACAGGTTTTACAGTTTATCCTCTCTTCTGCTTCTGCTCTCTCCTCTTGTCTTTTTTCTCCCCCTTTCCCTTTCCTTTCCTCCTGCTCTTTCTTCTTCTCCTCTGCCTCCTCTTCCTACTCTTCCTTCTCCTCCATCCCTGCATCAGTCCCTTCTTCCTTCTCTCACCATTTCTTTGACCTGGAGACTGAATGCAGAACACTGAGCTGCATTGTTTCTTTTGAGACAGAATCTAAGTTGCTCAGTTTGGCCTCTCACTTGCACTCCTCCTACTTCCTACTCCATACACCTGGAATTACAGGTGTGCACTGTGCCTGGCAATAATTACTATTCTTGAGCAAGTAGAAAGCTGCTTCTTGACACTAATACACAAAGGGCTATGAAAATTCTAACTCTAAAATTGAATGAGATAGATCAGAAGAAAAGTGTGTTCTTAAATTGAGCTTAAAGCATATGTGAGATTTAGCTTGTCAATACTGGGGTGGAGAGGAGAGTCATATTGTCCTAAGAAAGAACATCAGGAAAAGAAACAACAGACAAAAACTTGGACATAAACAGAATTAAGAATAAAACTTGTCAAAGTAATCCCAGCTCCTGAAGTAACTCAGCCCTAATTCTCATATCTAAGCTGCCAATTCCGAGCCAATGATAATGACAACAGTAACAGTAACAATGTAAGTTAATATTTTTGAATGATTTCTTGGTGCCAGGTACAGTTCTCACTAAGGAACCATTTGTCATCTCTTGCACAGACTTTCTGGCTTCCTTATTTACCTTGTTGCTGTGCAGCCACTAGTTGTCCTGGATGAGGCCATTCCCCTCTTGGCTTCTCCTTTGCTTTTCTGCATTGCCTTCCCTACCCACCACAGTGCAAACTGATATTTGTCACAGAGCTGGTAAAAGCCCTCTAGTCAGAGTCAAGAAGTATTTTTCTGTATCTATGACTCAGACCATGAAAACAATACATAGAAGACACCTGGGAATGATCTATTTCTTTGAAGAAGCAAAGAATATTCTGTGTTTATGGTGGAAATATCTGACCTGTTTTATTAATTGACTTTCTGCTGGCTCTCATAGGCAGATAGGTAATGGATGCTGTGTCAGTGAGCAAGATGTTCCCATCAGTAAATAGCAGGTCAGAAGATGATGAGTTCTGTAGTCAAGGATTTGGTGTACATAGAAATATTGCAGATTTAAAATATATCAAAAATAGTCATAAGTCATTGGAACTTAATATGTACCAGAGTGATTGTGAGACAGTCTCCTTGTGTATGAGTTCTGAGCAACTGGAATTAGAGACAAAGAACCAATTTTGTTTCTTTCTACTAATTTCTACACTGCAAGCCTTTTAGAAGGAGTCTTATTTCTTATAAGTTCAAGTGAAAAAAGTAGAGGAACATCTCATTGTAGTGTTATGCAGATTCCAAGCACAATAGGAAATTTACCTCCCAAAAAGTGAGAGCAAAGGCAAGACGGATGATATCTCAAATTCAGCAGATCTAGTGACCCTATTTACATTTGAAAATCCATTTATTTTGGTGTAATGACCCTATTCTCAACTTAAAAGAAAAGTCTGTTTAGAGAGGAAACAACTTCTGTAGGTCCAATTTGAAATTTGTTTCAAACATGGATGAATTGTGTGATTGAGAGGGAAAAGAGAATACACTTGAGGGTTATTTAACTCTTATAAAGATTATATATCATGTTCATCATAGGAGCTAATGTTAATTGAGAAAATCTATCTCTACCAACATTGCAGTGAAAGAACATAGTTTGTTAATCACAGCAGTAAAATTGTGTGTGTGTGTGTGTGTGTGTGTGTGTGTGTGTGTGTGTAGGGGGGCTAACTAAACGGTGGCTTTTTTTTCTTGCAATTTGTAGTTTGTTTGCCCCTACAAAACAACCAAAAAATAAATAATTTTTTTCTCTAGTGTGATATGCTGAATTCATCAGCATTATTTTGTATTAAAGAAAGCCAAGTTCTTTGCTAAGAGTAATACTAGGGAAGAACTTCAAAATAATCACCTCTCTCCTACTCTTGCCAATAAATAAGTCAATAAATAAATTTAGTAGACTCAATTTCCCTTTATTTATACTCAGCCTGTTTAAATTACTACTATTTGGCCAGGATCATTTCATAGGGGTTTAATTGTGCTTGTAAATCAAGTTTCTTTCAAATTCATTTCTTTATTCACTTCATTTTCCTCCCCTGAGTCTCATTTTGCATATGCTCAAAAACATATCGATAATTTATGCCACAAAGCTTTGTTTTCTCCTTTGTGGTTGCACACATGTTCTGCATTGTGTCATGATGGCAGAGGAAATGTGTACATGGAAAAGAGGTCTTGAATTTTTCATGTAAGTTGGTTGGGACCAAATGGCATTTTACAGGTTTTTCAAAGAAGAACAAATCTATTCTTTTACAAAGGATTTCACAACAGAATAAAAACAAGAACAATATAAGCACTAATAAAGATGAGATTTGCAGAACAGGTTTTGTTTGCTATGAATGAGCTAAGCACCTGGACATATCATCTAATCCTCACAACTCTGTGGCAAGGAAGGTCTCCTTACACTCATTTTACCCATCAGGTGTTAGAGGCTCAACTGCAAAAAGTCACTCACTCAGCGTCACACAGATGGCAAATAAGCAAAAGGGACTTTATTTCAGGTCTTTATAACTCAAAGCCCACATAATCTTCACATATAACTTCTTCGGTAGCTTTCTCATACTTGGGCCACATGAATTTGCTAAGTCAATTTTATTTTAGTTCTAAAACTAGAACTAGATGCTCTAACTTTTTCTTTTAGAAAATGACTTACCATAAGGCTAAGGCTTGCTTTGAACTTGCTGTGCACCCAATGCTGACCTCCAAATTCTGATTTTTCCTGCCTCAGCCTTCCAATTTCTGGGATTACAGGCATACAGTACCACATACAATTTTTTTAAAAAAAGATTTATTTTATTTTATTTTTATTTTTTTAATTTAATATTTTTATTGTTTAAATTTAACAATGGTTATATTACATATTTTCATCATCAGATCAGTTTAGATTAATACATATAGGTATATAAGATTGATCAAACAATTAAACATTAACCCTTTTAAATCAACATTACTTTTTCTTTTCCCCTCTTTTTTTTTTTTTTTGAAAGTTGACATATTGCTTATTGTCCTCACAATCGTTCTACACAGTACAGTGTGTGGGCATGACCCACCTCCTTATTGATGTTGCTTAGAAAAAAAAAGAAAAGGAAAAGAATATACTTCTCTTTGGACTAAGAGGAAGCAGATACATACACAGTCAAATGTTCTGCAATTGCAGTGGGCCACCAGTGAAGCTTGTAATGTTGAAGGAAAGATTTATTTTATTTATTTCTTTTAAACCTCATTTATTTGTTTGCGTTATGGCTGGCTCAGCCCGCCCTGGGATGGGGGTGCGCAGCATGTGGTACCAGGGATCCAGGAGCGGTCACAGCGCTTGTCTTAATTTCCTTCCACAGGCACTTTAGACCACTGAGCCATCTTGCTGGCTCACCACATACAATTTTTTAAAATTATTATTATTTTTTTTTATCTTACCCTCCTCTATTCTGCATCGCTCTTATTTGACCGTCAGAGTTAGTGATCCAACCCAAGGGCCTGATTGAATACATAGAAGAGGAAAAAGAACTCATGGTTGTGGTTACATGTTGAAGTGTAGTGTGAGATCTCCCTCAGCTGGTATTACATCAACAGTATTATCCACTCAATGCTTATCAATTTCCAACTATTTGTCATATTAAAGGCCATCAGACATTAGGCTATATTTTATTTTTTATTTTATTTTATTTTCTTCTTGTTTCAGAACCTTTGTTTGTTTGTTTAATTATTTTTATTGCCTGCTCAGCCTGCCCTGAGGGCAGGGCTGGCACAGCATGTGGTGCCAGGGATTGAACTGAGGTCCCTGCAGCCACCCAAGCTTTCCTAAGCAGGCGCTTTAGACCACTGAGCCATCCTGCCAGGCCCTAGACTATATTTTAAATATGTCCCATATCCTGCTCTTTATTAATAAAGCTTTATGGGAACACAACATAGTGTCCATTCACTATGTACAGTTTATGGCTCCTTTTATTTCCCCAAGTAGTTCAGACAGATAATGTCACTTAGGCTCCAAGGTGAAAAAGACTTGCTCTCTAGTCCTTTGTAGAAGACATCAGTTGATCCTACTTTAGATCATGATTAAAACAGACACAACTACCCTTAGAAAGTTTATAACCTAATGAGAGAGAAAGATCTTAAAATCAATGATGTTCTATGGTAGTAAGGCATAATAGAGTAAGGAATAGATTTCACTGTGTCCATCCTTTGCCAGGAGTTCTTGAAAGTTAAACCATCGTCCCTTATTCTTTCACATTAAAAAGTACTTCTTGAATGGGATGATAAAAATTTCATTGTTTATACATTTATTCACTCTTTCAAATGTAATGAAGGCATACTGTGTATGTGGAGGACAGTATCTTTGGCTCTAAGGATGTAGGAGTAAACAAAAGTTGGCAGTTGGTCTTTCATTTATTAATTCTCTGACCTTATTTCTTAATTGGCCCATGACCCACTGTGTTAATCTGTCAAGGTGACAAAATACTTGACAATAACAACTTAGAGGAGGGAAAGTTTACTTTGGCTCATGGCTATGACCAGCTGGTTCCATTGTTTATGTCTGTGTCAAGGCAAAAGTATCATGGTGGAAGGGTGTGGTAAAGGAAACACATTCAATTGATGACAGCAAGGAAGTAGACAGAAGGAGTGAGAGCTCAAGAGGAAGGGGCTGGAGGCCAGCTTCAGTTCTCAAGGCCAGATGCCCATGGTCTAATCCCTTCAGCTGGCACGCAGTCCTAATAGCTCATTCAGCTAGGAACACCTCAGTGGGTTAGTCCACTAGATAAGGTTTGCACCCGCATTATCTGATCACCACCTAAAAGCCTATAATCTGCCAACCAAGCCTCATTAGATCTCAGTCACAAATACCAGGAACTGAAGAAGCATTCTATTTACTGGGCTCCACCAGCTGCTCAGTAGAGTTCACAGTAAGGCCTGACTCTTTCCTGAAATGGTCTTATGTCCTCATCATATTCCTCTTTTTTTTTTTTTTTTTTTTTTTCCTCTTTTCAAATAAAATTTGAATGGGTTTCTGTTACCTAGAATGCTCCAAGACTGGGAGATCAGAGACTAACACTACTAAATGAGCATTTGTCTTTTCAAACTTTGCAATTGGAGAAAGCAGTTAAATAAGGCAATTTATATAATTAACCAGATTTGTCTTACTTCTGTTATTGTCTTCTTTCATGGTCCTTCTCTCTATTTTTCTTTATGATCTTATCTTTAAGGAATTATTACTACTTTCCCACTGGGTTCTGGCTCTGTCTCAATTTCTTTTTCCAAGTACCTACTCTTCAAGTATCTTCAAATGGCCAATGCCACCCTAACCCTAATAGTTTCCAAATACTAGAACACAACAACATCCTCCACCCTACTCTATGTGCTCCACCAAGACTACACCCTTGGAGATAAACATGGATAATAGATGCAGCTGAATCCACCTATACTACTCAAACCTGAGTAAGGAAATATCTACAGGGTTAGGTGGAGAGCACAGGTAGAGCATTCAGGTGGGTTCTCTTTCTCTGTCCTTAGTATAGCTCAGTTTATGATGTGAAGGATAAGTCTCTTGAATCCTAATACTAGCCTCTGTTTCTCCTCAGTTTTGACTGATGCTCTCATTCTTAGACTTGAGTTTCTAAACTTGATTTTTATTTTCTGGTATTAAGTATTCTTTGATCTTGTACTTTGCAATCATAGTTAAGTCTGGTAAAGCTACCACACAAAGAGCAATTATGGAAAAGTTACTAAATATTCATTTTGTAATATGTTATAGTATTGTCCTTGATGCAATCTGCTGAGATTAGATTACTATTACTAGTATTATTATTACTATTAATTCTCCAGGCAAGGAAGATATCATGGGTTTAAGTAACTTGTGCCAGATTACCTAGATTATGTACTGTTGGAGAGAGAATTCCAAACAGATCTGTTTAGATACCATTCTAATCCCTTCTTCTTACAGCTGAGAATAGATTTCTGTTCCCATCTTTTCTCTTGTGTGACTTTGGGAATCCTCTTTTTGCAACTTATTTTAACAGCTATGCCAGTAGTTCTTAGATTTTTCATGTAAATGGCAGGACAGTAAATACTTTCAGCATTTTAGGATGTATGGTTTGTGGTCCAAGTATTTGGCTCTATTGGTGCAGCATGAAAGCAGCCATAGAGAACACGTGTGTGATGGATGCAGCTATATTCCAGTAACATTTTACTAATGGACATTACAAACTTGGATTTCATAAAATGTTCACATGTCACTAATTACTCTCTTTTGTTGTTTTTTTTTCCAATTGTTTGAAAAAGAAAACCATTCTTAACTCATGAGCCATATAAAAATAGGCAACAGGCTGAATTAGGTCCCTGAGCTACTAGTTTGCCAACCTTTGTTCCATACATATTATTTCACTCGGGGTTTATAATTTTTCTGACTCAATCATTTACTACCATTTATTGAGAGCATATAGAATGTCAGTGGTCTAAGTGTCATTACATATGTAGTCTTTGCAGAAAATACTTTGAGGTGCTTGTTGACTAAAATGTGCCACAGAGAGGTGTGCTACTTAGCCCAAGGTTGTACTAAGCTAGGAAATGGCGGTGTCCATATTATAACCCAGACCCTCTGACATCTGAAGCATGAAGTTATGTTTTCTCTCCAGTTCCTATGAGATAATCCACATAAAGTGTTTTGATAACCAGGAAGGGTTATATAAATATAAGTTAATAACTATCATAATTAGTCCCATTATATCTTCATCCAGGTTTCTGAAAGGGATTGGACTGTAATCAAACTGATGTTAATCAAAACACAAACACGCAGGCATGCCATTGGATGGTATAGGATTTTCTGTCCATCTCAGCATTAAACACTTGTAAGCACTGAATTTCCATCTCAAATAAGCAGCAGAGAAAGCTTCTATGCAGTATATCATTTGCTCTATCTATCATGAACTAAGCATTATGCCCCAGTCTTAATTAAAATCAAACTGAAGCTGCAATATAAGAAAGAAGTTGCATATCAATAAGGCTTGTGATTAAGTTTTGTAAAATTTTTTTCACTCATTTCTTTCAGTTTCTTAAATTAGATAGCAGGAGAGACATGACTTAATTATTGAGAATGCTTTGGAGCCAAATGGAAAATTATACTACTACTTAGTCAGATGCCAGAGTAATTAGAGCCCAATTATTTCTCTCATTTGGCACTAATGAATGAAGATCAATTTAAAAAATAATGTAACTGTGAATTGCTTTTATTGAGCAGAGAACTACGAGCAGCTGAGATTGTCCACTCTTTTAGTAATTGAAAATAGTGAGTGACGGCAACCCCAAATGTGATTGTCTCCATGTAATTTTAGAGCAATTTGATTCTGAAAAAAAGCACACAGATGGCCTAAGCCTTGCATTAGAATCAGTTCCTAGGTACAGCACGCTTTCTTCTTCTACGAGGGGAGTTAAAACATGGCTGAAGACATTTTGCTTTCCCGAGTGATAACATCAGACTTTCTGGCAAGACTTTATCATTGCTTCTGGGCAGGTCTTGCGTGGACTAAGATGGAATGTCTGATTCGCTTGGCTATTTCACTTTTCTCCTGATTAGTATATCCATTTCACCAAATGCATTCTGAAAACAGCACTTATTTTACTGTAAAAATCTGATTGAAAGAGACATCTTCTTGATGAAATTTTAGAGTCTTTTTGTAGGGACGTGGTGAGATACCTTAAAGTTCAGAGTTTTCAACATCTAGTTAAATAGCAATCACTAAAACAACCCTACACTACTTTATTGCGTTTATCTGGTAACATATATTTTGAAGTGGGTGGTGTAAGAATTTTAATCCCTTAGGTTTGCTTTTAGTCTGAATAAACATCACCATATGGTGGTAAAGGGTAGTTTTGGAAATCAAGTCACTTACAACAATGGATCTCAGTTTGCGTCAGGTAGCAGGTCAGTCATCTTAGGGAGCATCAATACATGTACACACTTATGTGCTAATCTGCTTCATAATTTAGAGGCATATTTATCCACATTATTCCATTACACCCTCAAACTGTCACAGCAAATAAATTATGGTTTATTCTCGATATGCAAATTTAAAAAGAATGCTTATAAGCACCCAACCACCTTTACCAGTGCTATTGAGCCCCACTAGGGTTTCTGTGATTGATGCTCTGTAGAGATAGGTGGTGTGCGATCTGCCCACTCATAGACACCCATTCAGGCTTCGGATTTAGCAGATAAGGAAATGAGAAAGAAAAAGTAAAAAGTCTGAAACAAAAAAGAAAGAAAAAGTAAAATAAAATATAATAATGAAGATAAACTAGAGGATTTTAAAAAACAGATTATGATAGTTTGTACTGGAAACCACAGACAGGCAATCAGTAAAGAACATTTGCTAAATTTTATTATAGGGGAGCGGCTGATTTTGAAAGCAAAAAGATTAACAGTGCACAAATTTTACCTTTATAAAAGCTTATCATAATTACATACATTGATTATTGCAAAATTTAATGCATGATTTTGATAAATGCAAAAAGGAAAATTCATCAATATTAAGAAAAATGTAAAATTACCCAGCACTATTAGAGACTTAAAAAATATAAGAGGTAAAGGGAACCAACCAACCATCTCCTTTCCTTTAGCTTAACCTAAGCCATCAGTGAGGTGTGGTTAACAAAGATCATATAATTTAAAAACTCATAATAGAAGTTAATTGTCTATGTGATGGAAAATAATATCACCACTTGAATGTGTTGCTCAGGACATACATCAAATAATGAAGTCAATTTGTGCTCTCTGGGACTTTGCTTGCACCCATATTATGGCACTGAACAATCTAGTTTATGGGCACTATGTTATCAAAAGGCTTTCTACTACTATGGAGTCTGAATTACATGCACACAAGGACCATGACCTACCCAATCACACGTCAATGGCACCTAGCAGAAAATATGGGCTTCAGTACGTGTTTAGTAAAACACTGCATTTGTTAAGGCATCCATCTTATTGTCTTGGATGCCTGTCACAACATCATAACTGATTCCGTGTCTGGAGGATATTTTTCATTCAGCATTTCCCCAAGTAGAAAAGATTTGGGAATGGCTAAAGTCTGAATCAGCTGCATTTGTGGGTGTTGGCAGTCTGGCTGGGTGCAGCAGAACTCAGAACAAACCTAGTGCACAGGCCCTACATTGCAAATGTGTGGTTACACTAAGATGGGAGGCCTAGGGATGAAAATTTGAATTTAGTGATGAAGTCTGCCTTTTGCCTCTTTGCCTGCTATTCTCCCAGGTACCACAGACTTCTCAGTGAAATGCTGCCTATGCCTAGCAGTGCCGACCACAAGTACTGGTGTAGGCAGAATGAGGAATGTCTAGCTTGGGCCTCCCAGAAGCCAAGCCTATTAAGTTACCACTACCAAATTAGGCCATCTATGTGGTTCTAGAGGTATGGGGAAGGGATTGAAGAAAGGTGGAATTTTTCTTGTGCTTTATAATTATTGCAATCATTGTTCCTCTTAATAATCCTATTATCACCTTGTAAATAGCACTATTAAATTCACTGTGGTTTCCCTATGTGTTGTGTGCTACAGGGATAACTATGAGTGAACACAGTTGAAATATTTCACATTGTTTTTGCCCTCTTACTATGTCTTCATTAAAGGCCAAACAAAATATATCAAGTACTTAAAAAATCTGGAACAGTCTGTTTTGTTGTTTCTATTTTTTTTTTAACTCTGAGAAATTTATCTACTACATTAGGACTGAAGGGTAGATGGAGATCAGACCCTGGAGTTCAATTTTCACTCTTCTAAATCATAGGCCTTTGGACGTGTAACTTTAAAACCTTAGTTTCCTCATTGCTAAAGTGGGATAACTATAATGAACTTCACAACATTCTTATTGCCCTGAGAATTCACCAGGTATTATGGGTGAAGGGCTCCATGTAGTAGCAGTTTCACATATCAGTGCTCAGGAAACATGAGTTTGCATGATTTTTCTCAAAGACTAACAAATTTAGATCCTCAGGGATAGGTTAAAGGGTGACATTATTTTCCCAACAGCATGGGAGAAAGAGGGTGGAAACAGGAGCTGTGAGATAATGTAGCTGAAGTTGATCCCTAGCTGTTCATTATTTAGCTAAAAATGTCCATTGTATCCTGCTATGAGACAACCCCATACAAGGCATGGAAGATGAGTGAAGAAGCAACTTCCCTGCTTTCATGAATCTTATATGTCAGTGAGTAGAATAAAGAACTGGATAAGAAAGATAAATATATAATGTAATACGTGTCATGTAGAATGGTAATTTAAGTTTAATTTAAGTACTAAGTTTATAAGTAGCAGATGAGAAGTCTCAGGATAAAATAGTGTGGAGAGGGTACTTTTCTCTGACGGGAGGCCATGGGAACATAGCTCTGAACAGGAGAGGTAGTTAGCCATGTGAATAAGTGGAGAGTTGATTGTCTTGAAGAGATCAGAGTATGTTCAAGGACTCTGAGGCAGGAAAGAACTTTATGAAGAAGCATAAGAACTTTATATGTCTATAGCAGACAGTGTACAGTGGGTCAGAGGCCTGGTAGACATAAGTCAGAAAGAGAAGCAGGCAGGCACATGGGCCCTTGCAGAACAACTTAAAAGATTTTCAATTTGATGCTGTGCCTGTGGTGCAAAGCAAATGAAAGGATGGAAGCTAGAGAGAAGTCAACTAGCTTTCATTTTGCAAAAATCACGTTGCTTTCTGGATGAAGGACTAATTCTAGGAGGCAAGAGAGGATGCAGGGAGAATAGTTGGAAGGCACCTGCCTATAACAAATGAGGGGACATTATCCTTTGGCACCTGCAGTGAGGGTCTAAGGAATGATCTAGGAAGGCACAAACTTTGAAGGTACCATGGAATGGCTTGCTAGATGGGATGTGGTATGAGAGAAAGGGAATACAGAAAAATGTATAGCTTTATGGTGGATTGACAACTGTGGGCCAACTTGTACCATCCAGCTGAACTGAACCAGAGTGGTATTGGGTGTGAGAGGCCGACCTGAGGATTGTTTCCAGCAGTGTAAGAGACAGACTAGAGAAGAAGGGAAGCTGCAAAAAGCTATTAGAAGGCATGAGGAATTATTACAGAGGCTGTAGGAAGCTGTTGGTTTTCCTGGAGGAGATTGACATGTTGGCATTCCTAGTGAAGTTGGCCGTTTCATCCTCAAAGGAGCTTGAGGTATATTGTTGTCATTGAGCATGGCTATGCTTCACTTTGGGGGAGCCCTGGTCCACATGTTGAGCATCCCTTCCTGGCTCCAGAGAGGAAGATGGTACACTGCTCATTCTCCTTGAGGAGCTTGTTGTGTTGGCCTTTTTGATGGGAACTCAGCAACTTTCCTTATCATTGGAGGAGATCGTGACCTCACTGTTGCTGAGGAATGATCATGATATTTTGGGGGAGCTCTGGTTCCTACTTGGAGCATTGTTTCCTGGCTCCAGTTGAGATCCCTTAACCAGCTAGCACAGATCCTTCATCCAGCTGGCACAGGATTTCTAGCTCCCACTACTCACTTTTAGACTTTCACAGTGATGATCCATAAGATAGGCCTGCATGGAACGTTGTTATGGGCTCTAGGCCTCCAGGTGGACTCTGAGAAGGCATTGTAATGAGCTCGAGGTCTTCAGCTGAACTTATGCAGGACATTTCTGTTGGATCCAGGCCCTAAGCTGGATTCTTTGGTCTTTAGTGTGTGGACAGATTTCCTTCCCTCTTTGTATGAAATTCACTATAAAATGATCTTATAAAATATATACCCTGTATGGTATTTGCAAACTCCAACCCAGGACAGGCTTTGAGGTTTGGGACTTGAACAAATAGGTAAATTATGGTGTTCTTGACTGAGGTGTGGAAGACTAGGCAACGGTGGAATTGGATCATATATCATCAAGAACTCTATTTGAGATGCTCACACAAATGGCAAGGAAGCCACTGGATACATGATTGTTGCTATATTTTCAAAGAAAATTCTATCTCCTTTGGATGACTTTTATCTATTAGTCTTTGTTCTGCAATAAAGTTATATATATATATATATATATATATATATATATATATATATCCTTACTATTCCATTTCTTGCTTTGACTGTTTTTCTTTTTTTTTGTTGTTGTTGTTTCAGAACTTTTGTTTATTTTATTTATTTTTATGGCCAGCTCAGCCTGCCCTAGGGCAGAGCTGGCTCAGCATGTGGTGCCAGGGATCGAATTGCAGTCCCTGCATCCCCCTAAGCTTTCTAAACAGGCGCCTTAGACCACTGTGCCATTCTTCCAGGCCCCTGGCTTCTTTTCTTATACTGGAATATATAGTATATAGTATATAGTATACAGTATACAGTATACAGTATATAGTATATATATACTGTAGATCATATATATGATCCTGCCATGAGGGTATAAGGAATGATCTAGGTAAGCATAAACTTTTAAGGTACCCTGGAAGGGCTGCTGGATGGGATGTGGTATGAGAGAAGAGGGAAAGGGAAAACAAAAAGTTGTATAGCTATATATATATATCTATCTATCTATATATATATCACTATTCACACTTTATATATATGACTACTTACACTCTTGGCTGTCAATATTGAGCATATTGAACATCCCAGTTCTTAATCTTCAAAGCAAAAGAAGGATGCAAAGATGCAGACTGGTATAAGAGATGTGGTAATGCTAGGGAAAAGGAAAGCAATTATGATGATTCAGTCTTGATATAGCTAATTGTAGAGCATGCTGTCTGTATTTGTGATATTTCAGAGTTTTCTAAGTTCAGTGAATATGATTCTCTTTAAAGAAAATTACACAGACTTGGGCTCCATGCTTGGAAGTGCTGAGGAGGCCTCTGAAGGAAAGGGTGTGAGTAGGGGTGGGGAATAATGGCCACCGTCAGTTGAAATTATGACTTGATCTTGAAATTGCGATGTGGGAAGCTCAGGGCTCTGTTACTTGTAAGCAGCCAATCTGAAATCACATGAGTGGAAGCAAAAAGGGGAATTCACTTAGCTCACATAGCAGAAAAGCTGATTAAATCCATTTCAAACAAAACTAGATCCAAGATCCAAAATGAAGTTGTCAGAGTTATCTTTTTACTATTTGAGACTTAGATTGCAACATGGCTCGGGGCTGCTGTTCCAGTGTTATGAGCAAGAAGGGAAAGGGCAGAAGGAGACAGAGCTAAGGAATGCCTACAAGAGCAGGACAAAAGGGGAACATAGATTATTGGTTCATAGGTAATTTGGAAGATGAGGTTTGTGTTTTCAATCTGTATGTTAAACAGATAAACAAACAATAGATTCTTAGAAGAAGAGATAAATTTCACCAAGACTTGGTCAAATGTTTTCCTTATGGTCTCAGGAGAAGTCAGAATGGCTTATGAGGGTGCCAAGGACTCGATCAGACCCACCAGGACTCCATAGTCATATATCCCATGCACAAAATATTCACAATTTAAGAAGGATTTAGATTTTAGAATATACTGGAAAAACTGAAGCTTCGAATCCTGTTAATCTGCAAGGATGGTAATGACGGTGTGATGGTGTAGAAAAAGAGTCTGATAGAATTTCATGACACAGTTCTTGTGCTTATCAATCATGCAATCCAAGAAACCTTTAGTTTCCTAATCATGAGATTTATTATTCTGCAAAATGAGAGGCTAATGGAGTAGGGTAACAGCCCTACTGTTGAGGGCTTCTGTAAGGAACAAACAAACTTCCTCTTATATTGTGCCTAGAAAAGTGCCTGCCTCAATAAAGGGAGTGTCACTAGCTCCTCATTATCATTGTCCTTATTTTGGCTAAACTGAATTCATGTTGTGTGATATAATGCATACAAGATGGAGTCAAGATATTTTATTGTCTGTTTGAGATTAAAGGGATTATGTCCCATCTAGAAATAAAACTTTATGGAGTGACTAATGGGTTGGCATTAGGCACAGAAAAATTAACTGTTTTACCTAGGGAATCCTGGAAGTTAACCTCTCTAAGCCTCAATTTTTCATCTAACAGTGTCTGAAGGGTTGTGAGAGGAGCATCAGTAATTCATCTGCAGTGCTTAGTACAGTTCCTGGTCCTTGTAATATTGCAATAAAAATAGCACAAATAATACTTACTATCACTACTCAGGAATTTGTGCAAAGGAGCCCTGGATCCTGGCTGAAGTATTCTTGCACAAAAGCAGAGCTGTCTCTTGAGAACAAGGCAGTTGTCACATGCTTAATCTACTCCACCATATGGGTCTCCTTAGTCATCCTTGTTGGTTGGTTGGAATGTGACATCAGAGTCTATTTGCCTACTGAGTGCCTTTGAAGAATGGAGCCTTGACTGTTTTCACCTAACAATTTACTTTTAAATGCATGGAATTGAAGAGACACCAAGTATTCTGAAAAGTCCACGTGTAGATCTTATCCAAGAGGGATTCCGTGACTGTTCGTGTCCTGTTTACAGAGTGTAACTATCTATTTTGGAGACTCTGAAAGCACCACTGAATGGAACAAACTAGCTTTTGGATTGCCTAATAGAGTTCATAGTACAACCATAAAATTGGAACCATTTATAGAACATTATTATTTGCAAACCTCTCCTGCAGTTTTATTACTCAGGGAAAAATGTGTGGGGTTTGCAATTACTTTTAAAATTGTAAAAATCATTTAAAAATTCAAATGACATTCACAGAGTACATAGGGCAGGATGCAAGCTTTTGTCGTGATGACATGCTAAATGCCCCACTTTCCACTAAAATATCAGCTCATTTCAAAACACCAGAGATGACTGGCTTACGATACTTGCTTTCTCTTCTTAAGAAATTGTTGTATACTTAAGGATGAATTTAGCAATTAGGTTATTGCTATAAAAGCTTTCTCCTCCACAGCCTCATATTTTCTCTGAGTTTTATCTTACTATATAGTCATTATGTTACAATAAGGCCTGAACTTAGGGGTAAAGTAACAACAACATAGCTCAGTAACTCCAATGTAGGGATCTTACTTGAACGGCACTTTTCTGATGCTATCTGGGTAGAGCTGTTTTTTGTCATCCTAGGGCTTAAAGAGAAAGATCTCTGTTCTGCTACTTCTCACTCACTCTCCCTACTCTTCACCCCCACCTTATTACTCTTTTACTGGAACCCCTGAGTAGTCCCAGGCCTGTTTATGTCAGGACAAGATATTCTTATCATAAAAGTGAACACAGAGTTCATGCAGTTATCTTTGTCTCTTTGTCTCCCTTGAAGGATCCAGAGAAAGACAAACTATTAATGAGGTGATTTTATCCAAGCAGAGTTGGGATGGAGATAAATGGTTTGGGGTTGAGGTGGGTGGCAAACAGCAACAACTATGCTAGGGAAAGCCTTACAGGGAGAGAATTCTTTTGCTTGGAGTCTCACAGCTGTCATCATAGAAGAGACTGTAAAGGTACTCTAATGTAATCCATCATGATGCAGAAGCTGTACAGCTCCGAACAATTAAGGAAATGTAAATTTCTTTCACGTTATTGCTACATTAGGAGTTTTAGGGCACAGTTTATGTGCATGGAGTCTGGGGTTATACAGTTTGAACTGATCTTGCTTGTGTTACTTCCTGGCTGCATACAGGCAAGAAATATCAGTTCTGTCAGAGTGCCCTTGCTATCAAATGGAAGAAAATAATAATCTTTTTTACATTCTGTATTATTAGGTAGAGTGTCTAGAGGGTTGGGTGGGGAGTATAGAACATCATCTGACTGTCGGGGGCCTTTCTCCCCCCACTCTCATCATTCATTCATTCATTCCTTCCTTCATTCATTCAATAAATAGCTGCTGAATGTTTGCAATGTTATGTTACTGTTTTTGGCATTGGGAATACAGTGGTAATCAAACAAGACAGTCAGGTTTTCTGATCTCATAAATTTTATCACCTTCATTATTATGAAATTCCAAGCAGTTGAGTCATGCAACCAGTCAGTAAATCAGGATCTTGGGTTTCCTCCTCTAGTCTTTTCCTCTGCTTTCATTCTATCCTATGCGGCTGCCTGCTTAGTTTTTCACCCATATTTTGTTAAGAGGTGTTTGTGTATTTAATTTAAATATTACTTTTGGTGCTAAGTATGGTGACACATACCTGTAATCCCAGCATGAAGGTTGAAGCAAGAGTATCACCATGAGTTTGAATCCAGCCTGGATAACACAGTGAGTTCAAACAAAACCTAAACTACATAGTGAGACCCTGCCTCAAAGAAACAAAACAAAACTCCCCTAAATTTATTTTTGAAGCACTCTAGACAGAGGATTCCCTTACATCTGATATTGTTCTTCCTGGTGGGAGCTTTCCTTAGTATGGTGCATTTTACATGATCAATAAGCCAATCAGTAATACTAAAACACTGCTTTACTGAAGTCAATACTTTACATGCTTTATTCACATTTTCTTAGAACTTTTATGTTCTTTTATTGCTGAAGGATCCATTCTCTCTACTGTGACTAAATACCTGATAAAAATAATTTAAAGTAAAAGCAGTTTACTATGGCTCATGGCTGCAGAGGTTTCAGTCCATGATTGGCAGATTCCATTACTTGGCAGGGATGAACAACACAGCAAAAGGGTCTGGAAGAGGAAATTGGCTCACTTCATGGCAGCCAAGCAGTAGTGCAGAGAGGGAGTGAGAGTGAGAGCAGAAGGAGATGGGAGCTACATGCATCAATTATGATATCATTCATGGATCAAGCCGTTAAAGGAATTAAAGCCTTCATGATTCAGTTATCATTCCAGTCCCTACCTATGAATATGGCAGTATTCAATCCTCAATACATGAGTTTTGGGGAATAGAAAGTAAGAAAGTGGTGTTATTTAAACTATAATGCCATCCAAAATATCATATTACATTCAGTCATCCTATCTCCATAGGACCTGGTTGTCTGTATTAGTTTTTGATCTTTCCATATTTTTGATGGCTTGATAGCTTTACAATGTAGTCAGATATTTTGTAGAGTATTCATTTATATAGATTTATCTGTTGTTTTTCTCATGATTAGACTGGAATTAAAGCTTTAGGGAAAGTAGAATATAGAGGTCAAAGTGTTATTACCATCACATTATATTAAGGTCACACACTACTAACCTGAAGAACCATTGACCTTGGCCACCTCATGTCTCAGGTTTCTCATGTTAGTCTCTCCCTTTCCATCCTCCATGTGAGCAGAGTTTAGGCTCCAGCCTTGAGAGCAGAATATCTATATGTAGTACCTGGGATTTTATTTCATGGGAAATTTTTTTCACTTTCACTTATATACTCCATCATTTTTCTTATGTCAGATTGAATTATGGATGTTAGTTTTGTAGTTTGGTTAAAGCCATACTCTCATCTTCCTTTCCTTGCTCCAGGTGCTTCATTTTTAGCATTTAGGGGCATTTTTTGTTTGTGCCTGTGTGTCTCTGACATATCTCCAAGAATGTGAGATTTTTGTACGTGTGTTTTCAATGAGTTATTTTTTATTTTTGTTTGATGCATTTTCTTATTTTCTGGTACTATGAGATCCTCTAAGCTCATCTAATATATTTCCTGTTCTAGTTCTAGAGTTAGCTATTTCCTCAAGGAACTCTGGTACATTTTATTATAGATTGATATCAGAAGCCAATGTTTGGGAACTTAAATGTGCTTCTGATACTGAGCAATGGTTTCCTCTATGGCCTCTCAGCTGGCAGAGCAAAGGAATACATGTGCTTTTACTACCTCTTGTGCATACAAATACCTAAACATATTTTTATATTCATCATTCTTTGTTTTATACTCAGCAATGTGAGTTCATACTAATAGCCCAAGTCTCTACATGGATCAGTGTAGCGTCTTTATTTGGTTAATCTCTCAAGTAGTTCTGAGAAATCTGCCTCTATTTACATATTTGTTTATTCAATTTCAATGTCCATCTATAATGGTATAAAAATCATTAAACTATATTCCCAGTGGACAAATTCTCAATTAATTAGAATATAGTGTTCATCTCCTTTCACTACTTGACAAATTCAAAGTCGCTAGACTTTTTCCCTATATTTTTTATCCAGAAATTTTATCATTTTTCTTTTTATATTAGGTCTGTAATCTGTTTCAAGTTGATTATTTTATTTTTTGGTGGTACTATAAATAGTAACTTATGAAAGATTAACTTTAATTGCTTGTTACTTGTATATAGAATTAATTTTTATGATTTAACTTTGTATCTTGTAACCACATTAGTGAACTAAGACTTCACTTATTCACTTAAGTGAGGTTATCTTTTAAAAAATTATTTGGGATAACCTACAAAAACAGTCACGTTGCCACTTAGTTTATTAGTTGGGTTGAAGTGTATTGTCAGTAAGAATGAGGAGAAGGGTTATCCTGACGTTGCTCCTAAATTTAGGGAGGAAGTGTCCATTTCCCTCCATTAAAGAAGATGCTAGCTATGGTGTTTGTGGTTTTAGTTTGTTGTAGATATCCTTCATCTAGCTGGAAAGGCTCTACTGCTAGTTTACTGAGAGTTCTCAGAACCACATATAGATGTTAGATTTTATCACATGCTTTTTGTTTTCCACTAATAAAATCATATGATCTTTTTTATTCTATCTACAGATATGGCAGATTACATTGATTGAATTTAGAATGCTGACGCAGCCTTATCTGCCTATAACAAATCACATTTGATCATTGTTTACTTCATATGTGATAAGATCCTGTTTGCTAATATTTTGTTGAGAATATTGGTTTATAAGTTTTCATCGATGTAATCTGTGTTTGTGTGTGTGTGTGTGTGAGAATGTGTGTGTGTGTGTGTGTGTGTGAATGTGTGTGTGTTAGTGACAGAATAATGCTTACCTTACAAAAGGAATATGGAGTATTCCCTCATTTCTTTTCATATGACCTTATGAAGAGCTGCAATAATTTCTTCTTCATTTGTCTAAAGTACAATAATGAAACCCCCTCCATTTAGTGTTGTAAGGATAGTAGTGATTAATTCAACTACTGGAATAAAGGTTGGCCTATTTCAGATATCTACTAGTCCTCATGTAAGCTTATCTCTTTTGGGAGATCATTAATCATTTAAATAATCTAATGTAGACAGAAAGTATGTCCACTAATGACAAAAGTATAGTTCCTATATACTTTTACTATAACTCTGGGTTCAATAGAGATTATTTTTCTCCTATTTCTAACATTAGTAATTTAGATATACTTATTTTTTCTTAGTTATCTTGCTCAGCAAGTTTTCAGTTGGATTGACTTTTTCTTCCTGTGTGACCAGCTCAGCCTGACCTGAGCGCAGGTCTGGTGCAGTTAGTGGTGCTTGGGTTTAAACTGCAGTCCCTATACTTGCCTAACCTTGCCTAAGCAGGTGCTTTAGAGTGCTGAGCTATCTCACTGGCCCCTTGGTTGACTTTTCAAGGAATTTTATTTTATTTTCTAAAATTTCTGTTACTTTCCTCTACCTCATTTCATTAGTTTCTGCTATTATCTTTATTTTTCCTGCTTTATTTATGTTTACATTGCTTTTATTTTTCTAATTCCCTAAGTAGAATCCTAAATTACCAACTTTGAGTTGTTCTATCTGTCTATTGCAATCACTTAGTTCCATAAAACTATACAATCATTTAATATTATAAAGTGGTAACATTGCTTTTATTGCATCCCACAAATCTTAGCCAGTTCCATTGTTTGCTTAATTATTTAAAATTGTCTTAAAAAATTTTGTAAGATTTTTATTCGACAATGTGTTATTTAGAAGTGTTGTTTTAATTTCAAAATACTGCCAGATTTTCCAAGTAAATTTTTGCTTTTTATTTCTAGTTTAATTTCATTTTAGTCTCGGAACCTAGTCACATGGACAGCTGAGAAGAACGTGTATTCAGATAATGTAGGTCAGAACACTGTAAACATACACTAAGTCCTTTTGTTCAAAAGTTTGGTTCTATTCTGATATTACTTTGTTGATTATTTTGTCTAGTTGATATATTTGTGAAAATGGGGTGCTGTGGTCTCCCATTATAATTATATTAGTGTTTATTTAATTTTTCATGTTCATTAATGTTTATTTTACATAATATTGGGAGCACTGCCATTTGGTGATATATATTTATGATTGTTATCACTTCCTCTTGGAATGCTCCCTTAATAAATATGTAGAGAGCTTGTTTGTCTCTCTTGATCAGCTTTGCTTTGAAATCCAGTTTGTCTGCAAGTAGCATAACTACTGATTTTTTTTTTTTTTCTGGATTGCTGTTGCATGAAGTATTGTTCTCTGTCCTTTGACTTTCAATCTATGAAATTCTTACTTTTACTTAAATATGTGTTTTTTATTCAACATATTGTTGGATCTTATTCCTTGATCCATTATGCCAGTCTGTTACTTTCGAAGGGTCAACTGAGACCATTTACATTGATGCTATAACTGATATATATTGGCTTATCTTTGTTATGTTATTTTTCTGTTATTGTTTCCCCTATATTTGATTACTTTCCTTGCCAGGTGGATTCATTCTGTTAGAGTTCATTGAACTGTGTTCTTTGTGATCTTCTACAATGTCCTTTGGAATGTCTTAGAGTTCTGATTTAGTGTTCATGAGTTTCTTGAGTGTTCTTTGTCATGGAAGTATCATATTTCCCCACTAATTTTGAAAGATAGTTTTGTGAGCATACTTCAATCTGTTGGATGTTGTTTTCTTTTAGAGCTTGAAATAATTCACTTTAAGGTTTCTTTAACTTAATGGTCTTGTGTTAAAAAGACTGGGGTTCCCAGTAGTCACTGTGCCTCTGCAAATTGGAGCCACCTTGCCCATCTCTTGAGCCTAGGCTCAGACAGAAAGCACCACTTGCCATCTCTCTTGTCAGCCTTGTGGTCTCCCTCTTTTCTCTCCACTTAGGCTTCAATTCTTGCTTCTTGCTGGGTCTTGGTGATCCACTTCTCTCCTCTTTCTCTTTTTTACTCTGCTACATTCCATCATCTGGATTCCAAATATCAGAGAGACTGTTTCTCTGCTGCTTACCTTTCCACAATCCTCCCAGAAATATTCTCTTCTTTATTTTAGAGTAAAAGTGTTAGCTTTTTCCCACTTGATGTGATGTTGGTAGCAGGTTCATCATAAATGGCTATTATAAGATTGAAATAAGGTTCTTCCATAACTATTTTTATCTGAGTTTTTATTTTGAATGTATGTTGTCTTGTGAAAATCTTTTTCTGCATCTACTAAGGTGATTATTGTCCTTGTTTCTCTTTATGTTGTGTATTATACTTACTGATCTGTGTATATTAATTCATTATTGAGTTTCTTCCTACTTTGTCATGATGTATCATCTTTTTGTGTTTTACATTCTGTTCACCATAACTTATTGAGGATTTTTGTGTCTATGTTCATTAAAGAGACTGGCCTATGGTATTCTATTTAAGTCAGATCCTTATATGCTTTTGCAATCATGGTAATGCTAGCTTGTAGCATTCCAGTGAATTTGGAAGTACTTCCTTTCAATTTAACTAGAGTTTGAGGAACATTTGCATTAGGTCATCCTTAAAGTTCCTTTAAATTCAGTAGCAAATCCACTTGGCCCTGGGTTTCTTAGGTTGGTCGACTTTTTATCACTGTCTTAATTTCACTGTCTATTTTTATATTGATAAGAACTTTTTTTGTCTTCTTGGTCCATTTTTTTTTTTTTGTAATTTTTATGTGGCTAGGAATCTATTTCTTCCAGGTTCTCCAACTTTTAGAGTACAAGTTTTTTTAGTGATTAGTAATGATCTTTTGGATTTGGGCAGTGCCCACTGCTATCTCACTTTTTACAATTTCTGATTGCTTTTGTTATCTGTGACTGGGTGTATGACTATTTTGCTTTTTTTCCCAGAAAACTAATTTTTGCTTTTGTTGATTCTATATGCTATTTTTACTTTACATTTCATTAATTTCTACTCTAATCTTAAGAGAATACAGGTTTTGGAATAGCTATTAGTAACTTTCTGGATTTATACAGGATCCATTGTGATTTTACCATTTCATTCCTGCTTTCTTAAATTTGAGTCTTTTCTGTTTTAAACATGGTTTTCTAGGGTTTATCATTTTGTTTAATCTTTCAAAGAACAAACTCTTAGATACATTAATTTTTATGTATTTTTTCTTAGTCTCAATTGTATTCATTTCTGCTCTGCTCTTTATCATTTCCTCTCTTGTATGAGTTTTGGGTTTGATTTGTTCTTCTTTTTCACAGAATTTGGGGCTTAATATTAATTTATTTATTTAAGCTTGTTCTGTTTTCCACTACTATAAATTTCCCTTGTAGGGTTAATTTGAATGCATCCCATAAATTCCAATATGTTATATCAGCATTATCATTTAACTGTTTAATTTCTTCTGTAATCAATTAGTACTTCAAGCCGGGTGTGGTGGCGCACGCCTGTAATCCCAGCACTTGGGAGGCTGAGGCAGGAGGATCGTTGTGAGTTCGAGACCAGCCTGGGCTACAAAAGTGAGCTCAAAGCCAGCCTGAACTGCACAGTGAGACCCTGTCTCAAAAAGCAAAAAAATAAATAAATAAATAAATAAATAAATAAAATTAGTAGTTCAAGAGGATATTGTTTAATTTCCTTGTGTTGATGTAGATTTGTCATTTATTTTGCTATTGATTTCCAATTTCATTGCTAAGTTTTTCAGTGTTTTAGGTGCTACTATGAAGAGCGTGATTTCCCTAATTTCTCATTGTGAGTTTGTTGTTTGTGTGCAGAAATGCTATTGAGTTTTGAGCATTGACTTCGTATCCAACTATGCTAATGAACTTGGTTATTAAATCTTGAAGTCTTTTGATGAAATTTTGTTGGGTATTCTATGTACAGTATCATGTCACCTATGAATAATAATGATTTTACTTCTTCCATTCCTATTCTTATTCCTTCTCTTTCTCTCTATAGTCAAATTGCTGTTGATAATGTTTCCAGAGCTATATTGAATAAAAGTGGAGACAGTGGACATCTTTGTCTGGTTCCTGATTTTAAAGAGAAAGCTTTCAGCTTTTGCCACTTAGTATTATATTGGTTGGGCTTCTCTCAGATTGATGTAAAGATAATCTATTCCAATGTTCTATAGGGTTTTTATTAAGACTTATTAGTGGACTTCATCAAAAGTTTTTTCTTCATCAATTGAGATAATCATGAATTTGGTCTTTGACTCTGTTGGTGTAGTGTATTGAATTTCCTGATTTGTGTATACTGAACCATCCATATGTTCCTGGGATGAATCACAGATGGACATGATGTATAATCTTCTTCATTATTTGTTACATTCTATTTGGTAGTACTTTACTGAGGATATTTGCATCTAAGTTAATTGGGGAGTTTGGCTATTTCTCTTTTTGTTTGAGTCTTTCTTTGTTTGGGGGTCAGGGTAAAACTTGCCTCCAAAAATGAGTAGTGGAAAATGTCAGAGGATTGACTTGTTACAATGTTGTATATGGTTAGATCCCAAGGTTTCTGTGTAAAAATGTCTAATGTTTTTTGTCATATTCCATATGGATTTATTAAAATATCAATGCTTTTTGGACACCAGTTCCATGTTAAGTCTAAGGCATTTGATATTTAGGACAGTGATGTTAAACTGAACTACCTATGCTATAGGGCATTAATATCATGAAGCTTCTCTTCTGGGGGGTTAATAATTTAAGTTTGATGACCAAAAATTAGAAAAAAAGGGCTACGTGGATAGCCAATAGGGGCCCAAGGCCCTCAAAGTCAGTAAAGTCTCAGGTCATAAGAGAACCTGTGCTGTAACATTCTATAACTCAGTACTGTCCTAAATTTTCTGTTAAAGATTATGGGGCCACAGAAGAAAGGGATGCTGTATAATGTGCCCTAGGAGAGTCACCTAGAGAGAAAACATTCTCTCAGGCTTTCACAGAGAGCAAATTCGTCAAGCAATGGCTGTGACCCATCCAGATGTTTCACACTGACAAAAGTTCTAGACAACACTGCACATGATTTCAAAGTAAATCCTGAGGGAATTTGACTGATCTTGTCAGATTCAAAAGTTACAATTTTGTTATATAGGTCTTGCTTTGACTGGGTTTTAACCCAGCAGGAAAGTACAACCACAAGGTATAAAAAATAAAGCCATATTAATATGCTGAGCTGTGAAATGCTTAAATCAACAGCTTCTGACATTGTCAGTTCTGCTGATAACCCACTACTATTATGGACTACTGAGGTATGCATACAACTACTTTCTGTTATTACAACGAGAAGAAATATTTGTACTGAATATGTTTAGAAACATTATTATGTCTGCATCTTGTACTGTGAACAACTACTATGAAGACAACAATATGCATTGCATTAATTATTGTGGCTGTCTTACTAACCTGTTCTGCAACTGTCTCATTGTTATTTCTTTCTTAATGAAATTAAAAACAAATAAATACAAATCCAAAAATGAGTACTGGATAATACCTTCTTTTTCAATTTCATTAAAGAGTTTGAGAAGTATGAACATTAAATCTTCTCTAAATTTCTTTTAGAATTTGCTAATGAATCCATCAGTACTTTGTTGGTAAATTTTCAATTACATTTTCAATTTCATTGGGTCATTCAGACTTTTTATAACTTCTCAATTCAGCTTTAGTAATTGACATGTATCTAGGAATTTGTCCATTTCTTTTATGTCTTACACCCTATGAGAATAAAGACTTTTGAAGTAGGTATTAATGACCTTCTAAATTTCTAGTGTCTGTAGTGATTTCACCCTTTTCCTTCCTTGTTGTATGAATTTGAGTTTGTTCTTTTCTTTGATAATGTGGGCAAGCAATTCTTCAATTTTATTTATTTATTTATTTATTTATTTATTTATTTATTTAAAAAAGAAACCCAGCTCTTCCCCTGTCATGCTGTACTAGCCCCACCCCCAGGGTGCACTGAGACATTGATTGAGACTGGGTGTGGTGGCATATGTCTATAATCTCGAAAAGGAGAATCAGTATGAGTCTAATCTCCATAGTGAGACCCTATACACCTTGTACTAAACACATAAAAAGTCAATTTTTTAAAAAAACAAATATTTGATTTATTAATTATTTGTATTATTTTAAGTCTCCATTACATTGATTTCTGCTTTGATCTTTATAATTTCTTCCTTTTCTTGAGCTTTGGGCTTGACTTAATCTTCTTTTTCTAGAAGCTTGGGGTGTTGCATAAGGTTGTTTCTTTGCACATCTGTTTTCCTGATGTGAAAATTCACCACAATAAATTTACCTGTAAGATCAGCTTTTATTGTATCCCACATTTTCCTGTAAATTGTATCTGTATTTTTATTTAGTTATTGTTTAATTTCTTCTTTAATTTCATCTCTTACCATTGGTAGTTCTTCAGGGAGTTATTTAATTTCCATGACTTTATAGGGTTTTTGAGATTTCTTTTGTCAGTAATTTCTCATTTCCTTGCACTGTAGTCAGATAATATGCATGAGATAATTTCAATTCCTTTCCTGTTACTTAAGCATGTTCTATGTGCTAGTATATTGTTTATGTTGGAATATGTCCCATGAGCAGATGAGAATAATGTCTATTCTTAAGTTGTTGAGTAGAATACTTTGTAAAACTCTACTAAGTCCATTTGTTCACAAGTTTGATTTGATTATTATTTTTTACTGATTTTTGTCTTGTTTATTTAACTTTTTGTGACAATGATGTGCCATAGTTACCCATTAAAATTATGCAATTGTTAATTTGATTTTCCATGTCTGCTAATATTTGTCTTATATCATGTGGCACTCCTATATTTGATGAATATATACTTAAGATTGTCATCACTTCCTCTTGCAGGTTCCCCCTACCAAGTATGCAGTGACCCTCTTTATCTCTTTTGATCATTTTTTTGGTTTGAAGTTTACATTGTTTGCAAACAGAATACCTACCCTGCTTTCTTGTAGTTTCTTGTGATATAGTGTATTGTTTCCTATCCTTTGACTTCCAGTCTATTAGTTTCTTTTTGAGGTATTTGTGTTTCTTGCATACAGTATATTGTTGAATTTTGTTTCTTGATCCACTCTGCTAGTTTGTTACCTTTAAGTGATGAATTAAGACCATTTACATTAATGATTATAACTGGTATGTATTGGCTTTGTCTTTGTCATGATAATTGCTGTTCTTGGTTCCCTATATTTCCCCTCTGTTTAATTGCTTACCTTGATGCTTTCTTTCTAATATTATTCTTGGAATGATGGTCATTTTCATTCCTTTCCAGAATATATTTCAGTGCTCCTTGTAGGGTTTGCTTGCCAGTCATAAATTCATTCAGCTGTTCTCTGTTGGGGAAGTACCTTACTTCTCCATTAATTTTGAATGATAGATATGCAGGGTACATCTGTTGGGTTGAAAATTGTTTTTCTGTTCAGGACCTGAATGTCTCACTCTAAGTTCTTCTTGACTTGATGGTTTATGTTGAGAAAAGTGTGACGCTTCATTGATTTCCCTTTATTTGTGATCTGTTTCTTTTCTCTAACAGATTTTATTTATAATTTATTTATCTGTCTGTCTATCTATTTATCATCTATCACTTATCTATTTATCTATTTTTGTATTATAGGGGAGGGTCTACAGTGTGGTCAAGGTCTCACTACTAGATCAGACTCGTAGTGATCCTCCTGTTTACAGTCTCCTAAAATCTGGGATTACAAACATACACCATCATGTCCAGTCTCAATAGTCATCTCAGCATGTCCCAGGGGTGGGGCCAGCACGTCAGGCCTGGGGATTAAACCCCTGGCCTCTGTGCCTGCTTGCAGATGCTTTAATCTGCTGAGCTATTTGGCTGGCCATCTGATAGCTTTCGTTTTTTTCCTCATTGACTTTATTGAAAATTAATAATTATATAGCATATTAAAATTGTAGACAAATATTGAAAAGTTAAAGATATCAGATGTAGATAGAGTGAATTTTAGAGAAATATTTCTGAAATGAATATGTAGCATAAGATTAATAATAGGTTACACATTTTAAATAAGTTACTTATACACTTAAAAGTTTACAACAATAAAAAAATGTGTAAAATAAAAATGAAGAAGAAAGCATTTACAGATCAGTCATAAAATAGTTCACTCTGTGCCAAAATCAAGAAGCCTATATTCATATAGTCACAATTCTTAAAGTAGAAAGAGGTAGGCAATAAATATTTAAAGATTTGAAATTCTTGAATTTTGTTAAAATTATAGTGCATTTGCAAAAAAAAAAAGAATCTTTTGTACAAGAAATTTGAATAAAATCATACCAAGATACACAAAAATGAAATAGTCCAAAACTAATTGTAAGAAAACAATCATTGAAAACAATCATTAAAGCATATACATATATATATATATGTATATATATATGTATATATATGTATATATATATATGTATGTATATATATATATGCTATGTAAGAATAAAATTAAAAATCTTATTCTACTATAGAAAATAAAGAGTAAGCATTTAAGAAACTAGACTAATCAATTCAAAGGACTGAAAAAGAAAAAAAAGACATTTGTTTATACAAGACAAGGAAGAAATAATATATAATCAATGGAAATGGAAATATATTTTTTTAAAGTTTCTAATACTAGGACAAAATATCATATCACATCTTATAAATAGATTGTAAGTCAAAGATTCAGTATGAAATTTAAAGCAAAAATAAGATTAAACAAGGTTTAAAAATTAATTAAATATTAATTCAAAATTAAATATTTCAAAAACAACTCAACTAATAAAAATTTTTCACTATAGTAAAGAATTACTAAGAATAAAACATAGCATAAATACCAGAATTGCAAATATATGACTAGCACTTCTAATAGTTTGGGTATAGAATATCACACGAAGTTCTAGCACGCTGTGGACCTAGATAGTGTCCATGACACTTACTGGTGGCCAAGTGTCGTTTGTGGGACTGAGGTACTGCTATTTCCTGGATAGCCACCCTGTAGATCTGGGCAGAATCATGACACATAGGGTGCAGGAGAAGTCTATTTGTAAAGTATACTGATGTAGATATTTTGCTACTGTATACAAAAGAATAATTGAAAGACTGCTGTTGTGTACCCGTTTCTTTTGTGTCTAATTGTTTGCCCTCTTTGGTGGGTTCTTCCATTCTCATTCATGGAGTTGTGGTCATTTTGATCCCTCTCTATAATATCTTTTAATAGTCTGTATAGGATTGAGTTTGTCGTCATGAAATTTTTCAGATCTTCTTTGTCATGAAAGTATTTCACTTCTCCATTGAACTTGAAAGAAAGTTTTGCAGGGTAGCAGTCTGGGTTGGAATTTGTTTTATTGCAAAACTCGAGGTCCTTTCTCCATGCTCTTCTTGACTTGATAGCTTGTGAAGAGAAATCTGCTGTTACTCTGATGGGTTTTCCTTTAAATGTGATGCGTTTCTTTTCTCTAGCACTTTTAGTATACTATTCCTTTGCTGAATTTCTGGGATCTTGATTATCATATAACTGGGTGTGGCTTAATTGGGTTGATGTTATTTGAAGTTCTATATACTTAGCTTATCTGAATGTGAGATTGTTTCCCCTTATTTGAAAGTTTTCTGCTATTACTTCTGTCCACATGCCTTTTATATCATTTGTATTGACTTCTTCTTTCTCATCGATGCCTATTAGTCTTACTTTTTTCATCTTTGCATCGTCTTGCAGATGTTGAATTATTTTTTCCAGCATCCCAGTTATTTTTAAGACATCTTTTCTTACATTTCCACAAGCTACAATCATGTTTTTAAGGTCTGAAAGTCTATTTTCACTTTCACTGAAACAGTGTTGCCAGCTTGTTATTGAGGTTTTAATTTCTTGAATATCACTTTGAAAGTACTTCATGCATTCTATTTATTTCCTATGTTTCTCATTCATGGATTCCATCATTTTTCTATTCTCTTTTTTCTAATCCATGTCTTATTCAGGAGCATTTGGTACTTCTTTCATTCTAGTTATCATTTCTTTTTCTACTTCATAAATTATTTTTGATCTGATTTCTTGTATACCCTTCTGCAGTTGTTTCTTTACTTTAGATAATATTATCTCAGAGATTTCAGTTGTGTGATTTTCAATTTCTTCTATGCTACTGTATCCTGTATTTGTTGTGGGTGGGCTCAGGGTCTGAGAGTGCATTTTGGACCTTCTCTTTGTCATTATGTATAGGTCTGTCTCCTAACCTTTGGTGTAGAACTTTTGTAGAATCCTTACCTTAGCAACAAGTCTGGATCTATGAAGTTCAAACTCATCCAAGTGGATATGACTTGAGTCTGGCTGCTATGCTCCACTTCTTCCTGCTGCAGCCTTTGGAGGTAAACCTGCTGTGTCACTCTGGAAGGAGGTTCGGCTCCTGGATCAGTTGGTTGGGTCTTACCTCTGTGTAGCACTTTACAGAACTTCTTCAGGGAGTTCTACCACAGGGTTTTGCACTGGATATGTTGGGCCTGGGCTGTGAGTTGAAGGAAGTTCTAGTACTCCAGGATGTCTCACTTACTTGCCAGTCCTGGGCTCTGGGTTGAATGAGGACTCGGTAGGTCCTTGGCCATCTCACTCTCATGCCAGGCTGGGGTCTGTGCAAATGAAGACTGGCAGTATCCTAGTCATCTCACTCACACCCTGGGCCTGGGCTTTGGGTTGAATGAGGACCTGGAAGGTCCCAGGTCATTTTGCTCACATGCCAGGCCTGGGCTCTGTGTTGAATGAGGATCCAGTGAGCCTCAGATTGTGTCACTCAAATGACAGGTCTGGGTTCTTGGTCAAATGAGGGTCCAGCTGCCCCTCCTCATCATTTCACTCATACTTTGGGCCTGGGTTCTATATCTCTTTTTAGAATGTGCTTGAGATTTATTTATTTATTTATTTATTTATTTATTTATTTATTTATTTATGCAGTGAAGCTTTAGTATTCATGAATTTCTTAAAATATTTTTGGTAATGGAATGATCTTATTTGCCCATTGATTTTAAAAACATAGTTCTACAGTATGTATTAGTCCTTGGTTGAAAGCTATGTTGATTTAGGGCACAAATCACATGAATTTCTTCTGACCTTTATAATTTGGTTGAAAAATCTGTTGTAATCCTAAGGGACTTAGTAAGTGATGTGCTTGCTATTCTTTGCTAGCTCGTAAGGTTCTGTCTTTGTGTGGGACTTCTGGAATTTTTACTATTGTATGCTGTATGTGGGGACTGTTATGTCTTGTGTCTGGATGTTCTTCCAAAGCTGCATGTGGTCACGGGGCCATATTTTTCAGAGGTGGCTGAGTCTCAAGCTTGTGAGTGGTTCATTAACTACTGCTGATTTGGGATGTGAGTTCTACAGCGATCCTAAACTGGGTAGTCTGCATATACTACGAAGTACTATAAGAGGCTTGTTTTTATCTTTTGCTTTTGTTGTCTTCCATCACCACAAAATTGTTTGGCCTCATTAGTGTGCCATCATGCCTTGGAGCAAATAGATTATGGACTGAGAGCTCTATATACTGTGAGCCAAATGAATCTTTTTCCCTTTAAGTTCAGGTGTTGGATACTTTGTCTCAGCAATGAGAAAAATGTAGCTAAGACATGAGTTTTCTTTTTATGGTAATTATTTAGTATTCTGTAAGCATCTTACTTACATTTGTATGTTGAGTGCTTTTTTCACACTTGAGAAATTTTCTGCTCTTGTTTCTCTTTTTTTTAATCAAAATACTATTTTTACTTTGTTGCCAAAATTAATAAAGATATTTCCATTTTTTTCTCAATGTTACAAACACATGCAGTTTAAAGAATCTAATGATACTATAGAGGCTATAAAGAAAACTAACACCTCTTACTTTGTATTACTCAGAATCCTGCAACGGACTCTTTTGGTTGGCATGTAGTTCCATTTTTCCAAACAACAAAACTGCTATGAATCTTTTATTTTAACTACATGCTTGCTTCCCAGCATATAAAATGATCGTTTAGTCTAAACTCAGCAAAGTTTGATTTCATTATAATTATACCATCATTTGTGATTAAGGTCTTTGCTTGGTTTCCAGTCTGCTCTGATCTCTATAATGATAACTTTTTATTGAATATGTTCTGTCTTCAAATTTTTCTCCAACTCCAGTTAGCCTTAGATTGGACTTTTGGCATTTTTGTTGTTGTTGTTGCACTCTTATCATTTTTCAGGCTTTAAAAAGGGTATAGTATAATGTGATTAGAGTTTACCCTTGATTTCTGAGACCTTTGCCTTATATTGGTAATTTTTGCTGTCTGCTTATTCAATAAAATCCTTTATCTGTGATATTTCTGTTTAGCTGTTTTCAGAGTCTTGGATTTTCTCATCCCTTGACTATACTTTGGGAGATTTAGCAGTGTCTGCAGGCATACCACTTACTTGTTTTCTCATGTTCTTAATTTAGTGTATGCGCGCACGTGTGTGTGTGTGTGTGTGTGTGTGTGTGTGTGTGTGTGTATGTGCTGATGTTGAGGTCAAATAGAGTGAAGAAAATTTGTTTTTGATATGAAGATATCTTTGGCTTGGTTTTGTGTTTCAATGATGTGTTCACGGATTTCTTGTCAAGATGTATCATTTGTTTTTCTTAAAAGATTCAATTTAACTTATTGGGCCTCATCACTGTGTTGAAAGCACACAGTGGTTTTAGCAGCACCAACAGGCATGGTCATATTTAAAACTTGGCTTTTTTCAATTGTCCATTTATCAATGCTCTTTATAGTCTACATGGGACTGTTATTTGCACCTATTCTGTGATATAGAAGAGTAGAAGCTAAAAGAGGAAGGGAAAATGATGAAAGTCAGTTGGTGGTGAGAGAGATGGGAGTAGTAGTAATAGCTAAAAAAAGATAAGGGTCAGATTTGGCTGGAGGTATTTACACTTGCACCAAAAGGTCAGTGCTAAGAGGGCTCAAGAGAATATTTATGAGGGAGTGGGAAGGGATGCAAGGGGAAGAAGTTGTAATTAGAGGTTGGGGAACACTATGATGTTATTGAATGATGTTAATATACTTGTGATTAGTTTTGTTTGAATATTATAAGCACAATTCTTTTAAGGGTTGCCATGACATAACCATGGGTATTACCATTGAAACTAAAGCAATTGTCTATTTTTATTATCTATTATATATATACAGACCTCAGTTACATATGCATTACATGAAAGATGGAGAAGAGGTGTAGGGGAAGACATGGGGAATAGGTAATAAAAGCAACAGTGATTTTTGAAGATAGAATAGGGAGGAAAGTAGTTTAGGAAAGAGAAGAAAGACCAATATAGAGTAGAATAGAAAAGAAACAGTTGAAAAATTAAAAAGTCAAAAGTAATAAAAGATATTTATACAGAAGCAAGAATTGAAGAAAAGAAAAATGATAGAAATACAATTTAAACCTATCATTGTCTTATTTCTGCCTTCATGGAACACCTCTTGTATTCTACCCTGGATGTTTTACACTCTGTGATATAGAATGCCCCAGGGAAATCCTAGGTACTACCACAGGAATAGAACATGTAACAACAACTAATGACACAGAACAGGAGACAAGTGATAAATGAATACTTCCTTTTTGTCCCTTGAAGTGTATGAGTTTCTTTAATATTTTCCTAGTGTTATGCATCCAGTCTCCCCTATCAGTCATCAACTCAGTAATGTGTTTCTGTCTCACTCATTCAATCTTGCAGGAAAAACTGTCTTCCAAAGCCTAGTGAATGTAACTGTATCTTATAGTGGGCTATTGTTTAATTATCCAGTGGTCCTCACCAGGTGCTGGGGCTGTGTTCCAGACTGCAGTATAACAAGGTCATTTATCTCTGTGGCTTGATAGTACTTGCTGAAAATAGTGGAGTTGCCAATAAGGATGGGGTAGGAGCAAAGTACATACAACATTTCCAAAGAGCTCCTCTTTTTTCTGAACCAAAGTTTGTTATTTTAATTAATGTCTTATAAAACACTAGCTTAACAAAGGATAGGAAATTTGATGAATTAATATTCCTGTAGCCTGTAAATCATCCACTGTTCTATAAGTAACTCCAAGTGAACTCACTTACTTGGCAAACTAGTTCTGTCCAAGCTATTGTTTAAACTTCCAGAACATTCTTGCTACAGAGACAGACATTTATTTTACATCCTTCTGAAAATTTATGGAGGTCTCTATCTGTTTATGTAAAATCCCCAAATAAGTGACTTTACCTAATTCTTTTTATTAAGGTATAGTTTTGTGGACATATAGAATTAAGATGTGATTAATGAGAATGAATGATTGAATACAAATTTTGCAGTGATCTAAACTTCAATAAGCATATGTGGACAGTTCTTATTTTATCGGGCAGTTGAGCTCTAGAACAGTAAGGGATGGAGTTGAGATTCTAGCAATGATGTAAGCATTGGGCTAGCTTTCTAGTACAATGTTATGGCATTCCAATTAGAAATGGAATGCTTCCAGACCTGACTGCATCCAAAAGTACAAATGAAGATGATTTGGCTGAAGATGTCCTAAAGAGAAGAAACTTCCTGATGTGTGGGTGTGGAAAAGCAGAATAATCACTAGTGAGAAGTGTCAGGACAACTCCTCTGGTGGGCAACATGCTAGAATTGTTTAGACATGCATATCCTTGCTCAACACCCTATCTCTTCACACAGAGATTCTAGCCAACTGGTTTTGGCTCAAAGAGTGAAGAATCTTCAGCACTAAATCTCACAGGATGATGACTTTGGAAATTCCTGTGTGTGCCTGTCTCCCTTACCTGTTCCTCCTAGCTTTCAAACTTTCTATCCTTGTTCTTCCTGTTCCTCAACCTGAAGCTTGTGATTTTGGAGTATGCAGTCACAGTGTTGACAGCATCTTGGCTGTCCCATCAAAATAATGAGCAATCATGATCCCAAAGGATGTTTTGATCATGACCTACAATACCTAGGACTCTATACTAGACATTACAGAAAGAATTAATCTCTGCCCTTGGAATGTTACCATCCAGCTGGTGAGATTTTACAGAATAGCTATCATTTATGGAGAGTGCTGCGTGTGAAATACAAGGCTATAATTTTGATGAATATGATCTCATTTGATCACTTTATAATTCCATGTCATGGATAATTTTAATGCACGTTTTGTAATAGTGTGAGGGATTATTTTTTTCTCTAATTTGTAACTAAGAAAATAGGCTCAGTGAGGTAAATTATCTTACTCAAAGTAAATCATCTCTTGAGCAACTGGGATTTGAATCAAGGGCTGGTGAGCTACAAACTGTACTTATAGCTGCTCAACAGTACTCATGTACCACTTCTTTGGGGACTCATGTTTCATGAAACCAACTCATACATAGTTGGGAAAGCTTAGCAGAGTTTTGGAAGGACACCAAGATGTTGAGGGACACTAAAATGAAGGTGGAAACCATTTCCTGTCAACTCCACAGATGTTTATCGTAGGTGAAAAGAGTTCTCAAGAGAGGCTATGAGAAACTTTTGCTTTTAGCACTACTTATGGACAAGAGATATTGCCAGAATAATGATGAGGTAAACTGAAAGGGAAAAAGGGTAATTGGAAGGCTCTTTTGAAGGTCATATCCCTGCTGTGAAATATTGAGTCCTGCCAACTTGGCCGACTTAGGAAAGAATGTTCTTTGAGGCTCACAAGTTACTACTGATTGAGCTCAGTGGAAAGATGGGAGAAATTGCGTGCATCCAAATGCTAGTGAAAACCTCCCTGACACCATTAATAGAGCCTGATCACCATGAAATCCTACTGAAAGATTTTGATTAGCTGTAACCTGGTGTGTGTATGTGTATGTGTATCCCTACTGAGGACACAGAGACATTTAATGGACTTTATGAGATGATTATTGTCTGAAATTCAAATGAGATAAGTATTAGTTACTCTCCAAGATCTAGATTTGAATCACAACTCTGCTGTTTACAAGATATGTAACTACAATATATGTAGCTTCTTTTTGTCTTTCCATTGGAAAGGTAGAGATGATGAGAAGATAGTTTTTTTCAGATTAGTGGTAAAGGTTAAATAAAAAAATCATATAAAATTCTTGGTAGAGTGTCTGACATACTAAAAAATGCTCAATACATGGTAGCTGCTCTTATTTTTTTACTAACAAGTTAGAATATACAACAGATTTCTACACATGGGTTTCTATTCTAGTCTTATCACCAGTTAACAAAAATGTAGTCTTGAACAGGTTATTTGGATCTTTGTACCTTAGTTTCCTCATTGAAAAAATAGAATTAAGAACAATTCTTATATATCACATGTATAAAGATAACCAGAAAATATAATATGTGTTCTCAAGGATAGGGAGAAACCAAAAGCCTTGTGTACTTTTAGTGGGAATGTAAGATGGCATAGCCTCAACAGAAAACAGTATAGGCTGCCTCAAAAAATGCATATAGATGTACCATATAATCCAGCCATTCTACTTTTGACTATATACTAGTATAACAGTAATTATAGACCAGAGATATTTCTATGCCTATGTTCATAGCAGCATTATTTACAATAGCCAAAAGATAAAGCAACCTAAGTGCCCCCTGATAGCTGAAGGGACAAATAATATGTGCTATATACATAAAATCACATATTATTCAGCTTTTTAAATAAAGAAAATTTTACAAATGCCACAACATCGATGAATCTTAAAGATGTCATGCCAAGTGAATCAAGTGCATTATGAAAGGAAAGTATTCTGTTTTCAGTTGGGTGAGGTACTGGGAAGAGTCACATTTATAGAGGGAGAAAAGAGAATTGTGGTTGCCAAAGGCTAAAGAAATAATGGGGAATCAATGTTCAATAAGTACATGGCTTCAGTTTTGCAAGGTGAAAAACTTCTAGAGATGGGTAGTGTTGGTAGCTATACAGCAATGTAAGTGTACTTAATGCTACTGAATTATGAAAGATAGATCAGATGGTAAATTTTATTTTATGTTTGTTTTGCCATGATAAAAGGTAATCTGTGTCAAATTTTTAGAATGTTTTCCAGTACTCAGTATAAAACTTTGCTGTGACGGCGAGGATGCGAAGGATGGTGATCATCACTGGCATTATTTGTGAGCATCCTTCCTCTACACAAGCCCTGTGTTGACGCCCTGTAAGTAAGTATTCATCTTCTCTTTGTGACAAGGATAATAATCAGCCAACAACTGAACAGAGTATTAGGACTTGGGTTAACTTATTTTACAGATCATTCACAATGCTGACTTTTTTAATGTATAAGGGAAGTAAGTATTAATAACTTTTGATTTCTTTCTATATCTCTGGCCAAACTTGTAGCATTGAAATCAAGGGGGGAAAAGATGCATGCAAGGAGACTAAATTGAGATATTATTTTTTCAACAGTAGGTTTTTAGAAATCATCTGCCTTACTGCTGATAGACTCTAGAAAGGACTTAAAAGCAAGTCAAATATTCCATTCCAGCATTAGTGAAAAGATTAAGAAAAAATTCTACAAAGCACTAAGCTGAAAGAAATTGCTCATCTGTTGAAAGCCATAATGGAATTTAAAAATAAGATACCAAAGTACTTGAGCTGTCAGCTTCTGGGAAATGGTGCTTAACCACTGTTGATAATCTTAATGTTGGTGAGGACAAGAGTGAAGTGACAGTTTTATTCAGCTTTGCTAATTTCAAAAACTGAGACATGTCTCTGGGACTTGTCTGAGAACAAAGATCACTGTTACCAAGGTGCCACCTGAGGTGGCAGACTACAAGATATAGGTTGAACAGAACACTCTTAATTCGTGTTCCCTTGTGCCAGCGGCTGAAGGTGGGTATGAAATCAAGATCAAGGTTGCTAGAATCGGGTCATCCTACCAACTTCTTAACAACCATGTGGTCTTAGATAAACTATGCCTAGACTTAGTTTCCTCCCAAAAAAGTGAAACCAATAACGCTAATCTCAGATTTGTGGTGTTGAAAAAGATAGCTGATAATGAGTTACAGATTTAGATCTTTAGATAAAAGTATATAAATTGATACTATTTGATTATTAGGTAGAAAATCAGACAATGTTTGTAGATGTTTAATAAACAGAGCTGATTGTACTTCTGCTGATGAAGAAAGAAGAAAAAACAAGAAGAAGAAGAGGAGGAGGAACACAAAGAGGTGGAGGTAGACAGGGGGCTAGGAGCAGCAGCTATTGCTACCCAGGAGTGGAGAAAGTTCTTTCTTTAGTGTATTGTAAATTCTTTGTGGGCAGTACTAGATGTACTTACTTTATTTCTTCAGTAAGGCAAAAGTTAACCAGAAACCTCCAGGAAAAATTTACTTGTAGTACATTGACCAGAATCAGCATAGTGCATCACTTTTTTGAGAGTAGTGTTTGAATCACTTATCTTTATAGCCTGTGTCTAGCACATATGAGATGTTCTATGAATGAGTGAATGAAATGCAGAAACACTCATATGAATAAACGAATACACTGTACACTAACATAGATAATCGACTTATGATGAGTTTACTCCCTGGTGAACCCATAAAGTTAAAAATATGTTGAAAAACATTTGATGCACCTGACTTACAGATTACCCTAATGTACACACTGTCCTATAGAAGTTTGACTATTTGCCCTTATGATTGTGTAGTTGACTGAAACCTGCTGCTTGTTGCTAGTGCCTAGAATTGCAAGAGTGGATAGGACCAGCAAATGTTGCCCCATGGCCTGGCATTGCAGAAGAGCCCTCTACATGTAATCATGTTGTTGACTGTGTCTATGGTTTACTCTTGGTCTCCTCAAGAAGATCAGGGCTCTCGTCTGTCTTACTCACTAACAACTGAATCATTGGGCTCAAATAGATTTTTTTCAGTAAATGAATGAATGAATTGGAGTCTTTACATATCAGAAACATGAATACATGCTTCAACACGGTAGTCACTGTGTTTGCCATCATTGTGTTGAGGATTGGTCTGACTTCTGTTTACCTGTCTGTTCTTTCTTTTAGGATTTAATTATTCTTCATGTTATCTGCACTTGATAGGTTGATTTAGCTCTGAATTACATTTGCATTCATTTTCTGAGTGATTGACAAATGTACATGTGGGTTCAAGACCTCCATTTTTCCTGTACTTGTATTGTAGAGGCATGCAATTCTTTATATCCTGAAAAGCTATTCTCTTATAAAAGTCAGCTAATTGATTATTTTATGTATCCATTATCAAATAGTGTTTGAACATCTATAGAGCTAAGTGAGGCACCTGAATGCTCAGCGATGGATAAAGCAGATGATTCAAAATTAAGAGGGGAATCAGTTACAAACGAAGAAATGTCCTGGGGATTCTATATTTGCTGGCCATGAGTGAATCTTATGAGGCTTAGTTTAGTTGCTTGAATGCTTTTTTAGTGGATCCTTAAGTTAGGAGGTTGTACTTGAGCAAGTCAGCTCTTTAGTGAAAATTCTGAGCAAGTTATAAAAATTTGGTCATAGCTAAAAAGGGTTAACTTCAGGATATTTTGGTGCCTTCCTAATTGGTCTTTCTTTCTTTCTTTCTTTCTTTCTTTCTTTCTTTCTTTCTTTCTTTCTTTCTTTCTTTCTTTCTTTCTTTCTTTCTTTTTCTTTCCTTCTTTCTTTTGTGCAGGGTCTCACTAAGCAGTTTGGACTTGTAGTGATCCTCCTGGTTTCATTCTTCCCAGTAGCTGGGATTATAGGTATGCACCACCATGCCTGAACTCCATTGCCAGCTCAGTATGCGACATGTGGTGCTAGGGATTGAACCACAGTCCCTGTGCTTGCCTAAGCAGACGCTTAGTCTACTGAGCTATCTTGTCTGACCTTTTTTTTTTTTCTGCTTTAGACTCTTAGCAGAAGCTTGGTGTCTAGCACAGTTAACCAAGTTGGGAGCAATGGAAAATCAGGTCTCAACACTACCTCAGTGTATGCAAAAATAAGATTATTAAACCTATGACTTAGATTTCTGCTACTTTAATAAATCCTTGAGAGAAATCAACTCATAAAGAGGAAATATTTGTTTTTCCTCCTAGTTTTGGGGGTTTGGTCCACATTTGACTGACTCTCTGGCTCTTGGGCCAGTGCCAATCTTGCATATTGTGGCAGGGTTGAGCAGTGAAGAAAGCTGCTCCCTTCATGGTGACCAGAAAGTGATGCTGAGAGAGGAAGGGTGGGATCTCTGTATCCCTTTCAAGTGATCACTCAGTATGACTCTGAGACTTCCAACTAGGTCCTAGCTTCTAAATGTTCCACTTCTTCCAGCAAAGCCTCAAACTGAGGACCAAGTCTGCAACACAAGGGCATTTGGGTGATACTTACTCTAACCATTGAAAGAACATAATTTAGTGGATGTGATATCACACAATTTTTAAAATAAAATTATTTCAAAATATTTTTAGATTTACTAGAAAGTTAAAATTAGTAGTAGTACCTTATTAATTAAACTCTACACTCTATTCAGAATCTATCCTTATGCCACTAATGACATCTTTCTACCCTAGAACTGGACATTACACTTACTTGTTATTTATTTTAAGGCCAAATAACTATTAATTAGCAATAATTGCTGTCTGTGAAAATTTCCACCAGCAAAAAGGATTAAATTTAGGAACTGTTTTGCAATTTCTGTGCAAACATGTATAAAAATTACTAAAATATAATAGCTCATTTAGAATGTGTTTAATATTTATGAGTACCTATGCTTGTCAAAACAACCTATAATATTTAACAGAGAGACTGGTAAAGACAGGAAAATTATTTAGAAGAATTAAAAGTATGAACTATTTAAATAGCAGTCAGCTAAAGAATTTAAAGTACATGCAAATATATAAATAAAATATTCTAGTACAAAGAAGCATGTTTTTCTAAAATATGCATTTAAAACACAAGAATGTCCCTATCGGAACTGTTTATGAAAATAAATATTTACCTCAAAAATAAAAATTCCATCTCTGCTGCATGAGTCTGAGTTTCAGTAGATTCCCAAACATCACATATAATTAGGATTGTTTGCAAAGATATTTTGCACTTAATAGTCTGAGACTGTCTCTACTAATTTTGGCCAAGAATTCATTTTATAGGCAAATCACGACTCTGTAAAAGAGAAATGTTGATAAGTTCCAGATTTCTGTGTGGAGGCTCTGCTTAGTTGCAGTTAATTACAGAATCATTTGTGAAGAAGTCATGTCTGCACATTTCAGCAGCGTTGTTTGTTATTTGTTTGTTTGCCTTTTTGATGGTGAGGAGTAAAGCCATGCTTCACCCAATGTAGGTAAGTGTCCTACGGTTGAGTGACATCACTAGCCACCCATCATCTGTTTGTATCTCAGCTACAGTTTGGACCTTGAATGTCCTTGCCCCACAAAATATCCTGTGTTGAGGTTTTATCTGGAGCCCTCAATACTGTTAGGAAGAGCAGAGTTTTTAGGAGGTAGGGCTTAGAAGATGACAATTAGACCATTGGGGCCCTTAAAGCAGACACATGGACCCTGGCCCCTTTTCTCCCCTAGCTTTGCTTTCCAGCCATGATGAGGTTAGCATGCTCTGAACACAATGCACTGCACTGCCACTGGCTCAAAGGCACTGTGCCATGGAACAATGGTTGGAAGCCTCTACAACCATGAATGCAAGTAAACCTTTCCTTCTGATAAGTTGATATCTTGGGCACTGTGTCACAGTGATGAAAAGCTAACTGACAGGATTGGTAAGCTGATCCTTCCTGGAAAGCTAATCTCTATCTCCTTGACATGCCTATCCTTTTTGTGTGTTCACAAAGTATTTTATTTTACTTATTTATTTCATCTCAATTTTTTAAAGGAACAATACAGAGTTTCACTAAATAAGACTATAAGAATTCCACGATGACTATTGTGTTACATATTATTGTCTTCAAATTAGTTGTATACTGCTGATTTCTACTGGCATATTGAAAGTAATACCTAATACTTAGTTTTTTCCTTCTTTTTAATTTCTTAACCAATTGTACATACTTATATCTGGAACTTTGACACTCCTATTGACAATGACAGCTATTTTCAAGCTAGCCTATAATTATTTTCTATTCTATACTTGGTTTTGAGATTGGCTATGGAAATAACAAGGGCTGCTTTAAACTATGAGAAGAGATATACGTAATATTTTAAAGGTTTTAGACATACTGTATTAATACTTCCACATAACTGTACAGTATCCTGGAACTATTTAGTGTTTCTCAAATCATGGAGAATGTTTCTTAAGAATGGAGAATGGACTTGAGAGTTGAGAATGTGAGTGTTGGAGTTAAGTGATGTTGCACATCTGAGCTCTTCTACTTTGAGTGGCATGGCTATGGACAAAAATTTTTAACCTTTCTGAACCTCAATTTACTACTTTGTAAGATGAAGAAAAGGAATTATCCATTCAGGTTGTTGGGACAATGAAATAATTTTTAAACATGTAACACAGTGTCTGGAGTGTAGTTAGCACTTCATAAATGTTAACTGCCATTATTATTGTTTTAGTGTGGAATGTTAATTAGCCTCCCTAGGAAGCAAGTTTGGGGAGCTGTGGATTTTAAAAAGTTAGGAAAGTTTCTTTAGAGTAATATTTCTCATCACAGTTTACATTTAGAATCTCTGTCAAGAGAGTATACTTTGAGGAATTTAAAAACTCATTTGATCAAAAGATCTGCTTTACATAAGTAACTTGCATTAGTTTCCTACTGTTGCCATAACAAATTATGCTGCTGAACTCTTGCTTTCATGGGGATACATTCTGAAACTCCCAGTGATTGTCCAAAAAGCAGAATAGTCCTAAGCCCTGTATATGTTGATTTTCCTTCTAGATATACTCTTGTGGCAGGATTTAACTTATAAATTAGGCACTGTAAGTAGTTAATAACAATGACTACTAAATAGAACAATTATTAAAATATATGATTCAAGTTATCTAACTGGATGTTTTATTTCTGAAATTTTTAAGTTAATATTTTTGGACAACAGTTCTTACAGTTAACTGTAAATAAGAGATAAGCTCACCACAAACTGAATGGTCAAAAGGAATATATTCCTTTATGGTTCTGGAGGTCAAAAGCTTGTAATTACTAATCTACATCAAAGTCCTGGCAAGGCTGCATACCTGGGAGAGGTCTTGGGGGAAACTATGTCCTTAGTTTCCCTGAATTTCTTGGCTCATGGTCTCTTTCATCTTGAAACACAGCAGTGTAGCATCTCCTTCTCCTTCTGCCACTCCCTCCCTCACACTCTCTTCACTGGCATTAGCCCTTGTGTCTCTCTTTTATAAAGGTTGTTGTGATTAGATTAGCCCCTAGCCCCTTATAATCCAACTAAACTCCTAGTATCCCCAGCTGTGAGCTTAATCACATCAGCACTTTTTTCATATAAGCTAGCATAGTCACAGGTTCTGAAGATTAGTATGCAGTTCTCCTTAGTGGATTGGGGACTGTGGCATTATTCTAACATGCTGCCTAAAAGGTACAGATTCTTAAGAAACAAATTAAAGAAAATCTTGATCTTTGTTTAATATTCCAGAGGATTGGAGGAAGAGATAAAACTAATTTAATTAGGTCATATTTAAATAAATGACAAATATGGATGATTTACCAGCACAAGTGGCAGGATTATATTGGTAGCAAAGGGGTTAATAGACTATCTTTTTAAACCTGTGTGTGTCAGTGGTAGAGGAATTTCAGGAATTTTTCCAAGCTGTCATGTGTCTTCCTACTTTCCTTACTAGGACTGCATAAGGGTCAACCCCAAGCTGAAAGCCAGGACAGCCAATATATAGAAATCAATGGTTCTCAAAAGTGAAGGTATATCAAAAACATCCAGGGGAGGGCTGGGAGATAGCTTGGTGGTCTAAGCACCTGCCTGGAAAGAGCAAGGACCTGGGTTTTATTCCTCCTACAGCATGCCTTGCACGCTCTGGAAACCTAGGCACACTATTATCCCGGCGGGGGGATGTTGAGACAGGAGGATTACTATGAGTCTGAGCTGCATAGTGAGAAAATGTACCAAATAAATATACAAAAGATTAAACAAAACAAAATAATAATAATAATAATAATAATAATAATAATAATAATAATAATAAACCCAAAGGTTGATAAGCCCAATGCAGAGTCTCTGATTCCATATTCTGCACCGGAGCCAGTGACAGTTAGCACTTGAACAACTTCCCAGATAATTCTAGTGCTACAGTCTAGAATAATATTTTGAAAGTCACTAAAGTGGATCAAGTATTCCAACTCTGTAATACAGAATAGGATTGAGAAAGATGGAGGGAGGATTTAGAGGGGGGATAAGAAGATATCTTGTGCAATAGACAACAGCTGAACTAAGAAATACTTGTCTTTAGTATGGTGGGAGTATCAGGAGCCCGGACAAGGTGAGGAAGATTTTGTAGGAGGTGGAACTTTACCAGACGGATTATAATCAGATAATGGGTGTGTGTGTGTGTGTGTGTGTGTGTGTGTGTGTGATTTGGGGGTAAGAAGTGCTTTGACTGGGTACATTGGAGGTCTTTTTCAGGAAGTTTAGTTGCCTAAGAGTAGAAATCTTGTTTAATTAAGAAAATAAATTTTTAGGGGCAGTTGCAAAAACAGTCATAATACTTTCCCCTTATTCCCAGTTTCCCGTTCTAGGATTTTAGTTACCCACTGTTTCAGTTGCCCTAAATCTTAGTTACCAACAATCAACTGTAAACTGAAGATATTAAGTGAAAAATAACAGAAATGAACAAATCCCGAGTTTAAAATTAGGTGCTATTTTGGAAAAAAGCCTGTAGAAATCTTGTACCAACGTGGTCTGTCCACACTGGGAAGTGAATCATTTGTACCCAGTATGGATTCACTCTCTACACAGTACTACCATTCATCTCTTTTGGCACTGTTTTGTTATCAAACTGACTGTCACAGGACCATAGTGGATATGTAGAAGGAAAACTTATGTGGTGCTTTCAGGGCGAGTCACCATGTGTATCATTGACCTCATTCCATCTCATCCCCTCACAGCATTGAAAGAAGCCGCTACACTGAGGACAGCAATGTGTAATGCAAAAACCACGCTTTAAGTACCTGTCATCTTGGTCTTCTAAATGCACAACTTTCTAATGCTATATCAGTTATTACTATACTCTCTTTAATTTTTTTTAGAAAAAGGTAATAAAATAAAAAGAGACAAGAACAAAAATTTAAGATTTCTTGAAAGCATGAAGTCATATTCTATATGTCCAAACTTGCATAGTTATGTGTGTTAATCTGAGAAACAGATTCGTTGATAAAAAAGTTAATACATCATTGTTAATCAGCTATTCCTGTTTTGAAAATCTGTAAAACGTATTGTTGCATGTTCCCCTTTTCTGTGTTTGCTTTTGTTTTCCTTACTTTTGTATTAATTCTGCAAAATAAAGGAAAATTACAGTAAAAAAGATGGAAGCTTATCACACAAAATATTTTGAGTTGAAGATGGTTAGATCAGAAGCACACAACTTTTACTGTAAAAATTGTGATAATTGTTTCCTTTTATTGTTTATTATTGTTAGTCTTTTATATGCCTGATTTAAACATTAAACTTTATGCATGGTTATGTATATAGAGGAAAATATGTCACCTATTTATGGTTTGGTGCTACACTGTTTTAGGATCCCATTAGAGGTCTTGGATGATATTCCTTCCCTGCGGTATGTGGGTATTACTGTAATTGTGCAAGAGGGAGGCAGAAAGACAGATCGTGGTATCTTGGATCTGTGAGGATAGCACCAGGGAGCTCCTGCAGGTTCTTGAGTATGAGAAGAATGTCAGAAGAGGCCTGGAGAATTAGGTGGGGAAGGAAAAGATGTCTGACCTGGTGATACCAGTTAAGAAATTTGTTAAAATAAGTATTCATAACAAAACAAAATGTTTGAGGAAAAAAGACAGGGTTCCAGCTGAGGTTTTCTTTATGAACTAACTAGGTGAGTTTGCTGCAGCCATCGAGCTATTCCTAGAGTGATTTCACCATGTTACAAAGGAGAATTGATCACCTGAAGAGGAAATAGCAAATAGGAGCTATATTTCAGATGCTACCCACAGTAACACCTGGAAAATTTATGTCTGACAACTAGGATGTCACCTTGTTTGTCTTTGATAGGGGCAAACTAATCCTTGCTGGTTCTGACTTGTTCATGTGAGGATTATGGCCCATATTGCAGGTAGATACAATACACCATTGATTTTTATAAAAGAAAATAATGTCATGCCACTGAAGTTAATTATTTTTTTAACCTTTCAGTGTGTTATATTTAATAGGTTGATTTTTTTTAAATGCTGCTCTAAATAACAATATCAAGGCTTGGAGACTTTATGTCCATTTTACAGAAGACATTTACTCAAAGTAATAGACATGGCCTGACATAAGCCACTCAGACATCTGCCCTAAGAGAGCTTGAAGCCTTGTGCATTACTGGGTGTTTGCCTGCCTTACTGAACAGCAAATAAAAAAAGGAACAGTATATTCCTGAATCAATTTTTATTTCTGCTTAGATATATTTTTTCCAGATTTATTTTCCTTCCATTTTGCATTATATACTCTTCTCAAAGTATATAATTATATACTCTTCTCAAGTCAAAGTAAATCAACCTCTTCAACTCTTTCTTCACAATTATTGTTTGTTAATACAAAAACAAATTAAGGGAAAAAAGAGAAGATAAGTAAATCAGAAAAGAAAAGCAAAGGAAGTTAATAGAGAGCAATAAAACCAAGTGAAAGGGACACAAGGGAAAATAACGTTGAGAGGAACACCCTCCCACAACGAATTGGCAGCATGGCGTGGCAAGACTGGTCAGTGTTTGCATTCAGTGAAGTGATTACTAATAGTATTAAAAGCTTATGCCTCTCAGTGTGTAAAATAGCTGTGTGAGGCAGCAGCTTTTATTTTGAGAAGGAAAGCAAAAGAAAAAGAAGATGAAACTTAGAGGCTTTGAGAGTTTGCTTGAGGTAGCAAACTCTCAAAGTAGCTGACAGGTGTCAGTTTTGGTTTCACATTCATGCCAGATTCATTTGATGGAAAAGATCGGTTCCATGTTAAGTCTAAGGCGTTTGATCTTCAGAAAGAGCATGACATTAAGCTCGAGTGCCTACGTTATAGGGTAATAGTGTCACTAAGCTTCTCTTCTGAAGGGTTAACAACTTAAATTTTCAGACCAAAAAGTTACAGGAAAAGAAAAGCTACAATGATAGACAAAAAATTAGCCCTAGCCTCTCTAGGTCAGTGAGGACTCAGGACATAAAAGAATCTGTCTTGTAACATCCTATAACTCAGTGGTGCCCCAAATGTTCAATGCAAGGAGATTATGGTCAGACTCAAGAGAGTTTTCCAGGTTCTAAGTCAGCTGGAGTTAGGCGGGCGGAGGGATTCCATTCAAGATGGCTTCCTTTATGCCTGTTGCAGGAAGGCTTTGCTCCTTGCTGGATGTTTACAGGTGGCTTTGGATTTTTTCCCTGTGAACTGTTCCGCAGTATGTCTTTCCTTGACAGGGTAGGTAGCATCCCTCAAAGTAAGTGAATTGGGGTTGGGAGAGAGAGAGCGAGCGAGTGAGACAGAGAGAGAGAGAGAGAGAGAGAGAGAGAGAGAGAGAGAGAGAGAGAGAGAGAGAGAGAGAGAGAGATTAAAGGGCCTCCTAGCTTTGGAAACTACATTATTTTTGCGGTGCTCTTCTGGTTACCCAGATTAACACTCTGCTGTATGGGAGCGAACTATCATGAACTATCAGAGAGAGTGTACCACAGAAGGTGAGAGGATTGAGGGCCTACCCAAAATCTATCATTTGGAAAGCTTGTGAACAAACTATCGCTGATTTAAAAAAAAATCTTAATTTTTTTTTTTTTTTTTCCTCTTTGCCTAGGGTTTCAGAGACATTCAGCAAGCTTTGCATTTTCCTCCTTCATTCTCATAATTTCTTTGCTGAAATAATCCCTATTCATCTTCTAGTTCTTTTCTGGATTTCTCATTTAGATTTAGTGCTTGGTGCAGTGCTGAGCACATACAAAGTTCATCTACTAAACACTTAAGAAATCACTAAACATTTGTTCCATTTCCTTTTCCCACTCTAGGTCATCTTCACCGAGACCCTGGCACAAGTTGGAGATATCTAGGCCAGCTGATGTGTTTTATTTGCCTCAAACACAGTTTTGATGTTAGGAGTCAATATTTGAAAATTAGTAGTTTCAATACAATATGAATTTCTGATTTTATTGAAGAAATAGAAGACTTGCCATAGAATTAGTTTCTAGTGTTGAGGGGAGAGAGAGGTCCCCTTCAGAGATAGCAGATACATTGGGGTCATCTTGCTCCTCAGCGTTCCTGCTCATCTCTTCCTGACACTGAGGCTTTCAGCTTGCCATTTCTGACTGTGTTTGCAATATGATTTGTCTTAAAGTACAGACCACCCCTTACAAACTATGTCTCTGTCCCCATGGGAGCATGAAAGATGGACTAGGTGGTCACATGATTCTTTCTTGTTCTTCCCTGGCTGAAGGAGGTAGAAGAGTTAGTGATCTATGTTCTGTGTCCCCAAGCTCAAGACTGACCTGGTAATATCATTTGCCTACCATGTGTCTGGTGTCTTTATCTTTGATTTCTTTTCTTATTAGTACAGACTTCAAATGAGAGGTAAGCTTGATGTTTAATGCAGGAGAGATTTTGCCCTCTCTGGTAAAAATATACTTCATTAATGCATACATTTCAATGATTTTGTTCTGTTCTAGAAATTTATTTGCCCAAGACTTTGGATCCACAGTTGGATTTTGTTCTCAGATTTCTACTCATCTCCCTACTTAAGGCATACTAGAATGTCTTGCTCAGAGCTGAGGTTTCTATGTGTGTGTGTGTGTGAATCCATAGAAGGAGAGGAAAGTGAGAGGACCATAGGCAATGGGGGTTTGCTTACATCTCCAAAGGCAAATGGAACCCTAAGCTACAAAAGAAGTAATTTTTCACCAAGTGGTAGGTGATGGATGAATGATTGAGAAAAAGTGGTTACAGCTGTACAAGTGTTTTTTATTGGTAGGTTGACAGGAAAGTGAGTGGAGATTTAGAAGATCCCTGGGTTTCCTTATTTGAATATTAGTAACTACTTTTTTCTCTTATTTATTTATTTTTTAAAGATATAAAATGGTAATAGAAAACAGCACTAGAAATGATACAAAGTTTCACTAAACAGAGTAATAATTCTTATTCAACAATGGTTGCCATATTACATAATGTCATTTTCAAATTAGTTGTTTAAGTTAACCAGATACGAATGTATAAGAATAGTTTAAAGAGAAAATAAAACAGAACAACAACAAAAAAGTTATAAGAAACTCAAAAGACAAATATAAGAAACAGAAAAAAAATTAAGCATTAACTGCTCCTTTCAAAAGACCAGCAGAAATCAGCAATAAAATTATCCAAACTATCCTACATGTATACTTAAATATATCTTTTTCCTTATTTGAATGTTAGGAATTGTTTTTTATTATTAATAAGATATCTAACTAGAGTTGGCCAAACCATTTAGGAATTTTCTTTCCCTCACTGAAAAAACAAATACTGGTTAGAGTAGTCCAGGCCTGGTGTGGAGCTTCATGAAGGCACTGTGGATTCAGCTTCTATCTTTCACTCTACCAGCCTCAGGGCTGACTTCCAACTTTAAGTCAGGCATTGGTTGATGGAATTCCTTCCTTCAATCTGAGGAGTAGGAAGGCCCTCCCAGAAGTCCTGCTCAAAATTTCTGTATCTCATATGGCAGATTAGCCCTCCTTGTGTGCCGAGAAGCACAGGAATGCACTTCTATCCATGGACATAAAGCTCAGAGTACAGGTACAGAGGCTCTAAGGATGAACAAATAATAAGCTCCACCAAATGTATTTTAGAGAAATTAGGGCTAATTTGTAATTCGTGACCTCCATCCACCAAGTTATTTAATATCTCAGACCCTCAGTGTATTATTTCTTATTAACTATGTTGAGTTTGACTATTAAATGAAATAATTTCCCACAGAGTTCTAGTAAATAGTCAACATACAGTCAGCATTACAACCAGTTAATAATAATATAGCTTTTCTTATTTTCTCTAAAATACATTTGGCAGAGCTATTGGCTTGTCCTAGGAAACTTAACAAAGATGAGATATCTTTTTTAAAATTTATTTTTTATTTTTATTTTTTTGCAGAACCTGGGATTGAACTCAGGCCCTTGCACTTACCAGGCAAGTGCCTATCCTACTGAGCTATCTCACCAGTCCCCAAGATAGCTTTTCTTGATGACCTTTTTGAGTTTTTCATTACTCTTAGTAAGGTAGAATTTTTACAGCGTCTCATGAACTGCCGTATTCCTTTTCATTAAATTTTAAGGCCGCAATAAAACAGCAGTTAAAAGTGTTTGAGTAGTGAATGCAAGCTATACAATTCCTACACATTTGGTTTAATTGTTATTGAGCCCCTACAATGTACAGGTGTTTTGCTTGAAGCTGTGCATTGTTCATGCAAATCAAGATTTACCTCACACTTGGATAGTCCTAGAATTTCTTAGGGTAAGACATTTAACTTATTCTAATTAAACCAGGTGCATACTTTTTCTCTGTAAGCTACAGGTTTTGATTATTTACTGTTTTAAAGAGAGCACAAGCTCTAATATGCCAGTTCTTTTTATTTACAAAATTAAACCCAGCAAGTTTAAAAACTGAGGTTTTTAAGGAAAGCATATTACTCATAAAGTTCATGTTGCGAAATTTGGAAGCCCAGTCAGAGTCAACACGGTGTCATAGGCTTTGTGCAGTATGGGAAACAAAAGGGGAATTTTATGAAACACATATACAAAATAAGTTGCACCTAGGAGATTAAACTGTGGATCAAATGTTCTGAATCATGTAATAGACTCACTGTCATCTTAACCTCATTCATAGTACTGAGCTGAAAGTTGTATTACTGCTAACTCATCTAAGTCTTTCTCAGTCTCTTTCTGAAAGAATATTTAGATATCATGGTGTGATCTTATCTTCTAAGAGTCTGAATACAGTGTGCAGAATAAATACTTTTATATAGAATATGGGAGCTTTCCATTATATATACCTTCTATACCGAGTACTCAAAGAGTGAGTATATTAGGCAGCTTTGCATTACTGTAATGAAATACCTGAGGCATACTAGATAAAATGAAAAAGATGTCTATTATTTAACAGTTTGTAGAGTCAAGGAGGTGGTGCTAGCATGAGTTAAGTTCTGGTGAGGGACATCTTGGGTACTTCACCACCTGGCTTACGGCAATCCTCAACTTGCATATGGGGAAATCACATCTTGATAAATGAAGCAGAAAGACCTGGGTGGGACTAGGTTTGGGATTTATAGCAATCATTCCATAACAACTAAGAAGATGCATGAGAAATTCCCTGATCCCTCTCTGAGAGCAGTATCCACAAATGACCTCGGAGGCCTCCTGCTTGGCCCCACTTCTCACTATTGGTGTCTGGGGACCAAGCTGTCAACACATCAAACTCTGGAGGAACATTCACCATCCAAAGCATAACAGTGAATGAAGGTGTATCAGATTTTCAAGTTCCCTTTAAGATCTGAGGACCTAATTAGGACCATGTTTGTGGCTTTAGACTTAGTAGCCAGCTATTCCTACCTCTATCTCACTGCTTTGATATCTTACCACTGTTTACTTCAGTCTGGTGATATGGTCTTCTTAACAATGACTCTACTTTTTTCTTTCCAATTCTCTGGGTATAGTTCCTTTTTCTACCTTGTGCCATGAGAGCATTGACCATGGTTTGCTTGACCTTGTAAGAGTCTACTCCCTTATATTCTGTGATGCTACAGAATTTCTCTTTCTCCCTTCTTGTCTTCATCTGTTTGGTTTTTAAAAAATTATTACTATATGGAAAGTCACCAGTGTGTCAAATTGTGCAGTGAACCTACCTTTGTTAGACCTCTCCTTTGAGGATCTAGTCTGTACTAAATTATCTTCAAATAGCATGCTCTATAGTTTACTCATAACCTAGTATATCTTCCCTGCAAGTTTTTCTCTCCTAATGTTTCTTGCATCACCCAACAACATCTGGAATCTTTTTGTACACATGTCTAAATTGGAAGTGATACCTAATCTTAACACATATATACTCACTCGTACAAACTCATGTTCATACCCACACTCAAACTCTCCCTCACTCACCCAAAAACTCCATTGTAGTGAATATCCAATTCTCAATCCTACATCAAAATATTCCAAGGAAGAATCTTCAAAGTGATGTTTAAGATTCCACTCACTCTGTTCCTCAAAGGCAATCATTGCCCACTCCTAAAATACTCTCAAGTCCTCCTTTTGTTCTGCTCCTTGATGAGTTTCTTCCAGGATATTTAAAATTTTTATTTAAAAAAGTTTTACTCTTACAGAAAAGAGAAGTACCACAGAGGATTCCTATCAATCCATTATGCAGTTTCTCTTAACATTAAACTCTAACATTACTATACTTCATTTGACCAAGTGAAGGGATCAACTTTAGTATAATACCGTTGGCTAAAATTGGGCTTTTTCAAATTTTATGAGTTTTCCTGTTGATGCCCCCTATTACTGACAGGATCCGTCAGTGCATTTGTTGTAATTATCCTCTAATGTTTTACAATGTGACAATGGTGACATTCATCCTAACCACTTGGATGCTATATCTTGGGTTTCTCCACTCTAAAGGTAATATATTTCCCTTCGTAACTAACAAGTATCTTGGGATAGATACTTTGAGATTGTATTTATGTGCCAATTTTGTCCATAAATTTTAACATTCATTAGTGGATATTGTCTGTCATAATTATTACTGGGGCATTCCAATAGTGATTGTTTAGTTCTTTATTCCCTTGACCTTTATTATTTTCTCCCATTCTATTTGAATTTATAATATCACATAGGTTTTTGAGTATTCAGGCTGTGTTAGGCTGAGGTTGAAATACTTTTCAATGTTTGTTATCTGACTTGAAGACCACAATTACTCTTTGAGTTAGGTACAGTCATTGTGTTTTTCCAAATCAGGAAAGAGACTCAGAGAATCTAATCAGCATGCTCATCAACAATAGTATACAGCCACAATCCCAGCCATGCTAGCTTCTGACAAAAATTTCTTCTCTTAATGCCCATGTAAGCTGAGTCACATTGATTGAAATGGTTACTAGAAATTTCATGAGAGAGTTCCTTAGCACCTGGATCTCCCCCTGCACTGACTCCAAAGTTCATTTCATTTCCCTAAGATTTAAAGTTCTGTTATGTTATTCTCCTCCAAATACCCCAGAGGCTTATTAAGAATTGAATGTGGTCTGAAATCCTTACCAAACACTGAAGGAAGCTAACATCTGGCCCCAGCTGAACTTGCTATTCCTTCTACTCTAATCAAATCCTTCTCTTATGATAGCCTATGAGTTTATTGTGAATTTTGTTTTTGCTCTGCCTTTGTATATCTGTTTTTTTTTTTTCTGCATGTTAAATTCACTGTCAACTTCCTAAAGCTAATATCCATTTTGAAGAGACACTCCTGTTATTTTTGTTTTCATCACACATACAGAATCTGGCTCAATCCTATCTCTATTGTTCATATCCAAGTCTAAGCCATCCCTGGGCTATTCCTAGTACCTTTACCTGTTCTTATCCCCACCATTCCCCTATAACTCATCTTCTGCATGGCAGTCCCAGAATGAGACCATGAAAATGTGCTTCAGGAAAGCCCGTTCCTCTGCCAAACCTTGCAATGTTTCCATTTCACTGTAAGTCAAAGTATACACGTAGACCAGAAAGATCTGGCTGGAGCTGGTCCACATCTCACTACCTTACCTTATTCTCTGACTTGACCTTTTTCTCTTCTCATCTTTGTTTGAGCCATTCCAGCTACATTGACCTTGGTGTTGTTGTTGGAATATTCCAGGCACGCTGTTACTACAGGCCTTCGCCTGGCTGTTCCTTCTGCACGTCCCTCCAATATCCACATGGCTCATTATCCCTGCTCCCCCACATGGTAAGCAAATGTTAGGTTCTCTTCGAGTTCTGCTTTAACTTGTGGCATTGTATTTCCCATCTCTTATCTTATTCCACTTCCCTATTTCTTTAGTATCCATTACTGTCTAATAAACTGTACGTATTTTTCATCTAGACTTTCTGCATGTAGGCCTGGGACTTGTTTTACATAGACTTTCTGTTGTAATCTTCATATTATGGTATGGATGTGATTTGAGCACAATCCCAAAGGGCTTAAGCTTTGGGATCTTGGTCCTTAGAGCAGCAAAGTTACAACGGAGCACTTTGGGGGAGGTTGAGAGGCTGGGCCATTGCTGCACTGTGGCTCCCTCTCTTACCACGTAGTCTCCTTTTTCACTCTGGTGCCATCAACCACGAAGTCCTTGCCAGAGATGAGCTGAAGCATGTGCCTTCCCCAGCTGTTGAATCTCCAGATTGGGAGACAAATAAAGTTCTTTTTTTTTTTTTTTTTAAATAAAGTACCTAGCCTGAAATGGTTCATATTAATAATAAGTTAATTAAGGCAGTTGGCACCAAGAAAGCAGTAACCCTTATCTATTTTGCTGAATAATGCATCCTAAACTTATTGGACAGAGTCTAGTCTTCAAGAAATTATAATGGAATGATTAGAATATTTCATGCAGAATGACATCCTCCTTCTATGTGATGTAACATAGATGATGTCTACATCATATCTTGGCACCTGTCACATATGCACTACCTAAATTCAATTTTAGTATCTACAATCTGTTTCCTTAACAGGACTGTAAGTTTGTCCAAGTGACGTCTCCCAATGATATAGATTTCTTTCTTTAATACATCATCCTAATTTTCTGTTATGAAGGTTGCTTCCTCCCTACAGGTGGCAGACTATGTAGGTCTGTTTGGGATAGCATTAACCTCACCTTACAGATAGATGTGTGGTGCATTCTTATCTGATAGGACATAGGACATGACATAACACTAGCAATAAGGGTTGACTTGTTAATATCTAGACCAGAGGTTCTCAACCTTTCTAATGCTGTGACCCCACAATATAGTTCCTCATGTTGCAGTGACCCCAAACCAAAAAAATAATTTTGATGGCTACTTCAAAACTATAATTTTGATACAGTTATGATTCAGAATGGCTTTAGGTGACCCCTGTGTTTTGGTCATTTGACCCCCGCCGGGGTCATGTTCCACAGGTTGAGAACCTCTGATCTAGACTCAAGCAAGGTATTACTGGGGACTAAGAAGCCCTTTTTTCTAGTGAGATTGCTAACACTTCTAGTCTTCATTTTTATTATTATTCTGTAGTTTGGATCTTGAATGTTCCCCCCAAAGGTCCATATATTAGAAACTTGGTTGTCAGCCTGTTGCAAAGGGAAGGTGTGGGTGGTGGGCTTGTGAGCTATGGCCTATGAGGTGCAAGTTAGAGCATTTGGATCATCCCTTGAAGGAGATAGTGAGCGCTTGTGCGTTTTTCTTACTTTGTTTCCAGTCACCATAAGAGCAAGAGGCCTTCTTGTTGTATTTTTTCCCTATGATGTATGGTGCCAGCACAGGTCCCAAGAGACAGAATCCAACAGGCAGGAATCAAGATTTCTGAAGTTAGGGCCCTAAACAGATCTCCCCTGCTTACCAGCTGTTTTCTCAGGCATTTGGTCACGGTTCTGGAAAGCTGAGAACACATGCTACTTGTTGACTTTCTGTCTGGATCAAAGCTATAACAGAAAAGGAGTGGCCAGTGATGGGGAGAAGGGTATTTGGGAAAATATCACCTAGGAAGTCCAGTCCTAGTGTTTCCAGAACCTGTGCCAAAATGCAGTTTGTTTTCTAAAGCCAATTTTACTAATGGCTGTTACATTACTTATGTAATCTCAATCTTATTTTACATAGGACTCAAAGAGGCTCATCGAAGTACACACAACTTTAAAACCAAAATAATTTAAAAATAGTTGAAGAAAATAAGAGGAAAGATCTAAGTAGAAGGAAAAAATAAGGTGAGTTCACAGAGCATTTGCCAGGGATTCCTGCTTACTTTCTGTGATGGGCCACATATTTAAGAAACAAGGTCAAAAGTGATAGGTTACGGACTCAGTACAGACTGCTAAATTACTATGGCCCTAATCCAACATGGCTAAATCCCCAAAGCATCAGCTGAATCTCCTCAATGACCACTTCCTCCTTCTTCCCCACTCCAGCCCTGGGTACAACTTCTTTTTACCTTTCCTGCACACACAAGGCAGTCTCCAATCAGCTCCTTGTGTGTCACTAAACCTATCCTTAAACTCCATGCCTAGCAAAAATCCATAAAGCCTCATCTTCCCTGTCTCAGGTCAGAGGATCTACCCGTCTTCATGCCCTTGATCCTCTCTGTGTGTTTGTAGAGTTAATAAAGGCTTCCTGTCCACGCCATTTGTGTGTCTCTGCAGCACCACCATCACTGGAGCCATCACTGTCGCTAAAACCTATGGAAAACTACAATAAATTCTGTAGCAAGAGCTACCACACACACAAGATAAATGATGAGAAATTGGGAAATTCCAGAGTATTTCTGGAACTTTATAGGTTTATTGGAAGGACTGAATAGATAAATGCAAAAAGAAACTATACCCAAGTACTCCTGCTATTGAGACCACAACAGCCCCCTCTTAACATTGTGAACATTCTAAGCATATGTTTGTTTATGGAAGGCTTTTTCATTTGAAAGAAGATAGAAAATAAAAATAACCCTCCAGTTTTCATTGCATTTATATGCATATCGTGTTTTGTGTGACAAGTGTGCTTTCTTATAAGGCAGATTGGGTTTTCCAACATAGGCTCTTACATTTCACGTTGATAAGTTCCTGGAGACCAAAAGATCAACCTGATTTGTTTTTCTTCTGGTACACAATCCAGATTGCAGGTAGTTAGTGGTTATGCATTGAGTTGTAAGTTACTCCTTGAGCTTCTTTTGTTTTTTCCCCTTTTGGCTCTGTGATCCTGCCGACAGGCCAGTCTCCGTTGTTGACCTCATCCTGTCAGACATCTTTTCTTCCATCTCATCTCAACCAGCACACTCCTGGTGTTCCATGTTAACTTTGTTGTCATTATCAAGAGCTATACTTCCTTCTTGTCTTCCAATTCATTTCCCAGCTCTAGTAGTCATTCCGGATCTAGTAGTGATCCTTCATGACTTCTAACCATTAATCCAGGCTCTTGAGCTTCCTCCCAGACACCTCTGCTACCCTTCTTTTCCTGGTCCCCAGGTGACAGTCCAAAGGCTACCAGTGCCATTCTTTCCTTGCATGTACTTCAAATTCCTGGCATCACCTGGTGCATGCCACCCCTCACCACATATCCTACCCAGCCTCTGCCAGGTCATTCTTGATCCTCAGCAGGCACATTTGATCAGAGGACAAATACATGAACCTTAGCTGTGCTGATGAGATACTTGTCATACATAAAGGCAGCAATGTCAGGTGGGGTCTGTTACGTTGGCAGCTGCATCCCCTTGACTTATTTTATTCTCTCTGCTTATCTTGATGATTCTCTGGTGTTTATTACAGTTTCTTTTCCTTCTGCCTTTCTTCTTTTTGTTTTGTGCTGGGGATGAAATCCAGGGACTCATGCATGTGAAGTAGGCATTCTACTACTAACCCATGCGCCGGCCCATTAGCACGTCATGCTTGTCTATGGGTGAGGGAGAGGAGCAGCCTCCTACCACTGTATCATGCCTGAGCGTGGCTGCTCTGTGGTCACCAGCTAAGGCTTGCTTTGTGGCTCTGTCTGGTCCAGTGCAACCCCTCCACAAGGGATGGGCCCCTTCTTTTCCCATCTGCTCCTGCGCTTCCTTCCTGAAGCAGATTCTGCTCTCTTTTGTATAATCCACTTCCTCTTTTCTTCTCAGTTATCTTTATGGGATTACAAACAGGATAAACTAGCTTATTTTCCTTTAGAACACACCTAAGTCCTGCTTTCTATCCCCTATCGTTGTCCCATTTCTCTGTGCTCCTTAATTTTAAAATTCACATTAGAACACTATACTCACCCTCTTTCCCAGGTACCATTGCTTCCTATAGCATCCTAGTCAGGGGTAAGTCTCACTGCCACCACTTCATTGAAATTGACTTTCTCAAGATTTTTAGGAGTTGCATCTTTCCAAGTCCCATGGGCAGCTCTCAGTCCTTCTCATGCTTGGTAACTGATGGGTCTATGACATAGGTGACTGCTTCTTCCCTCTACAGACACTTGGCTTTGGGTTCCTTCTTTGCTCAACATTATTGGTGACTGAGAGCTCAGCCCTTGATCCTCTTTTCTCTCTTCTATGTGTGAATGTCCTGGATGATCTTGGCAATAGCATAGGTTTCATTCCAACAAGGACTTAATCCCTAGCCTCTAACGGCGGTCACCTTGTCTATTCATTTTCTCTTTTTTTTTTTTTTTTTTTTTTTTTTTTTTTTTTTTTTTTTTTTGTGGGACCAGGGTTCGAACTCACGACCTTGCACTTGCCCAGCAGGCACTTGTGCCTTGGAGCTATCTCCCCAGCCCCTTCATTTTCTCTTTAATACACATTGCACTAGACACTCTGCTCTCTTGTTGGTATTCCTGTGTCCTGAAATCATTCTCCAGTGAATTTTCACATGGTTTGCTCACTTTTTCATTAGGTTTTCTACTACTATCTTTTCTTTAGAGGATGAGATGCACTTCATCTAACATAGCCTAACCCCACTACTCTGGACCATCTTGCCCTACCTTCATTTTCCTCCTAGCACTTTTTGCAAAGAATCACGTTATAATTTTTTTTTTTTTTTTTTTTTTAACCTTATTACCTTACTAGAATTGAAACTCTGAGCACATGGAGCTTGTCTTATTCACTCGGGACTATTTAGAGTTTAGAACAAATTCTGGTGCATTACAAATACCGAACAAGCATCAACTAAGTGAAGATGTAGAGCCCATCACTTTTTGGAATAGGTAAGTGTGACAGACACAGGACAAATTCTGAATCTCGGATGCATGAGCCTGATCCTATCTGCAGAGAGCCCACCATGTTGCGCATCATGTCTGTTTTTGGCACGTCCTTCTCTGGCAAGCAGTATCCGTATCAACTGAGAATTTACTAGAAAGATAAATTCCCACAGCCTCCCTAGCCATAGCAGGGGAGGATGGCAGTTGCTATGACAAGCCCAGCTGGCAGTCTGACACGTGCAGAAGTCTGAGAACCACACTTTTAGTGTCCGGTCAGACTGCCGACAAGCAGTTGTAGCAGAGTGTGGCCTGTGCCTGGCAAGGCCAGAAATCTTAAAGAAATTCTTTGTTAAAGATCAGATGGCTGTGCCAGTAAAAAAATCTCCCTAACCTCTGTGTCATTTTCTTTCTTTTCTGATGGTTTCTACAGTCCTAAAGTGAGCAAAGAGACATTCTAAACAGAAGAGAAACAAAAATAAAAACAAAAACAAAACACAAATAGCAGGCCCAACACCAAATTGCAGCCCTGTTTAACCAGTTTTTAAAATCCAGTTGAACAAGGCAATAACTCCCTGGCCTGGCCCACGCTCTGCACTGTTGAAATGACAGAATCTCCAGGCAGATCGAACAAGAGGCCCAGTGTTGCCCTGGCCAGAGGCAGCAGAACACTTAGACAATAGCTGCCACTCACAAAATGAAGGCTTTACAGAGCCCAGAGGAGCAAAATCTCAGTGGGTAGTCAGCCCGGGCAGAGGATGCAGGCCAGCAGGGCTCAGGCCCTGCTCCATGTGCAGTGACCACATGTGAGCATCTCTGCCTGAGGCTCTTGTGTGGGAGGGATACCTGCTTCTAGGACAGTTTTTAGTTAACTCTGCAGGCCTGCTTCCTTTCTGCCCCTGACAAACACCAGTCAGCCTGCCCAGCTCCTGATGTTAGCCATAGATAAAAGAGGATCTGGACATTTGCTTCTCATGTTTATCCACTGAGCAAGACTTTGTGAACCATTTTAATTGGCCTGAATACTTCAGACTGGCTATCAGCTGCTAAATCAGCAGGAGACTTTTTAGAAAATTAGATTCCCCTTCATCTTATTTTTAATCTTATTTTACATCTTGAAGTAAAAGTCAAAAACAAAAACAAAAGACAGAAGAGTAGAAAAAAAAGAAGAAAAGTTGATCACATCTTAGTGGAGAGAAAATATTGTCTATCTCACATCTTCCAGGATTTTGGCTGCAGCCCATATGAAAACAGTTAAATGCTATTCAAAGAGAATCTAATATGCTAGGAATATGATAGGGGAGGTGGAATGGAAAGTTCTGTATGTTCATATTTCATGGTGAAATCTATGCAAGATTAAGTGGATTCTAATAGACTGGTACATGCATGCAAAACATTTGGGGGTGGCTTGGTTGGGTGGGAAGGAAGAATAATCTCATCAGGCCACAGAGTGTTCACAGAAGTCCTAGCCCTATGTAGCTAGTTTTAAATTTTCTCTTTCACAACACTCAGCCACTGGTCCTAAAATCAGTATTATTTGGAAGAAAAGCTGGTCAGCACAGCTGGACCTCCAGGTCCACACATGCGGGGTTTGATACCCAGGATGTGGAGTCCTGAGTGTAGAGACAGCCCCCTCAGGCTTTGCTCACATACAGAAGGCCCTCCTTGGGTCTCACACTCTTTCACTGAATTCCTAAGTCAGTCCTTATCCCGAAAGTATATACAATGTGAAACCACAGGCAGAGTGTTCAGTATGTTGTAAACATTCTCACAGCACGAACAAAAATAGCCCATTTTGATTCATGGTCTGCCAATTCTTGCTCTTAAGAGTGGCCAAGAGGAGCAGCGGAGCTCGAAGGAAACAGCCAGAAAACCAGAGGAGAGAGATAAAGGAGCGCGGGTGGGGGAGGGGGCTGGAGGAAGGGGAGGAGAGTCTGAAAGGAGATTTAAAGAGAACAAGCAGGCCCAAGTACCCTGAAATCATCTGGCTAAACCCTTCAGGGGAAGAATCCAAGGGCAAACTCCTGTAATAAAAGACTCCTTGGTTGTGTGAAGATAACTAGTGACAACAGCAGCTGGCTGCCTGCCTTCTGGGTCTCATGACCAACCCTAGAAGTGCGTTTGGCTTTGAGTTCATGCAAATCGGAGCATCAGACAGGAAACAAAGCCTCGGCTGGCAACCAAAATAAATGTTGCTGCAATGCCTTTATGTCTATCCTTATGGCAAAAAATGCGGGATTTTCCAGTGTTTCACAGTTCTCAATGTATCTTACACTTGGAGACTAAAAGACAAATGGGATTCGCTTACATGTGGGAGAGAGAAACAAACGCAAGAAAGGATGTTCATGGCGTTTAGATGAAATCTTCACACGTAAGACAAATGACATTCAAAAGAATGTCATTATTATTTCTAATAAATAAAACGTAAATACCTGCTTAATTCAATTACATTCCTCCTTACATTCGTATTCTTTTGAGTAGCTGGCATATTTTAAAAGACTTGGCTCCTGGATTTCACAGATGCAAGCCTAGAACTGTTGTTTGCTGTCTCAGCTCATCACTGTATTAGTCCACTGATTTCATGGAGCAGCAGAAAATTCCTCTTTTCCGCCTGGAGTCTGGCTCTGGACTCTAAATCTCAACTTCACAGTTTGATAATTGCTCATCTTAGGGCATGCTATACGTTTTCTCTGACATTCAGCGTCCACAATTCTTAAATAGAGATAAAAATAATATCCACCAAACAGAGTAGTGGGGAAGTTAAATGAGCTCATAAAAATTAAACCCTTAGAACAATTCCTACTGTAGTGCCAGGAATCTGTTAAGTGCCATAGAGATGTTAGTTTTATTCTGAGTCAATCAATTATTTATAAAGTAAGATTTTAAACAATCAGCTCCTCTGGGTAACACTTCCTTTTACAACTATGTTTTTTTTTTTTTTTTTTTTTTTTTTTTTCCCTCTCTGCTTATTTTCTCTTTTACCAGTAAGATCTGAACTCAAATATCGGTCTCCCCTGTGCTTGGACAACAGATCAAATTCTCAACATCCTGAATTCCTTTCCTTAATCACATTGATCAGAGTCTTGTTACATATTTGACTTTTATAATTTGATGAATGCATCTCCCTCATAGGACCACGTACCTCTTAAGACCACAAATATAAGAGGACTATGCAAGTTTTCTGTTTACCAGGTTTTCCTTAGTGACTAGTACAAAAGTACATGTGTACTAAATAATTTCTGCCTGAACAGCTGGATAAGTATGCCATTTTATTAGTGTAATATATATTTATGAAGAGCAATTGTCCCTGCCTTTTAGGAGCTCACAGCCAGCTAAGAGTTACAGTCCAGTCTGGAATCAACTTCAGTGGCCCAGGTGCATGATAGACTAGTTCCTTGCACAGGTACATGATTGGCCTAGTTATCTGCACCTTAGCTCCTGAGCTAAGTGACACTGTCTTAGTCAACTTTGCTATTGCTGAAATGCAGTAACTGACACCCACAATTTAAAGGAAGAGAGGTTTAATGTGGCTCATAATTGCAGTGGATTCATCCATGGTTGGTTGGCTCCAAAGTAGAAATGCCACAGTAGCAGGGTGTGGCGGAGACAACATGCTTGGCACATGGTGGCCATGAAGCAGGGAAACAGCATCAGAGAGAAGGGGGCCAGGGCCCTCCTCTTGTACTCAAGGCCCCCTGCATGATGCACACAGGTCCACCCACGTATGTACTTCACCAGTCCTCTGGGTGGATCCCAAATCAGTCATATTGATGCTGCACACTATTGTCACAGGCCTGGGCCCCACCCAATGGAAATCTGGCTAGGGAAGCTGGACAATGGCCCCATACCCCTAAGGAAGTTGCATCCAGCACCCTTCCGTTCAGTTATTCTTTGCATTAATTTTACGTGGAAACTCTAAGGATGATCTCCCAAACTTTTTTCCTAAATAACTTTTTCTGTTATTAGTAGGACTTCTGCAAAATTTTCTCCCTTCTTAAAAATAATTTTACACTCAGTATTGAACTGAGGAGTATTTATAATTCCTAGAGGTCTACTCTGTGAGGGTTTTACCAACTACTCTGGGCTGAGAATGCCTGTAAAATGCTTAGAAAAATGCAGTGTAGAGTAGGTGTTCAGTCATGGCAAGAATAAAGATGAGGCGGATCCTATGCTCTTCAGTTAGTAATTTTCACTAAAGCACTTCTGGAATAAGCATCTATGAATGTGCCTACAAGTAGATTAATTCCTCTCCAGAGAAAGGCATCTTCAAGATAAATCACATAGAATCTCAATAAATGTTTCTCAGGGACAATGAACTTAAAGGTGATCAACATGTACTTACAGGTGATCAGGTGCGTAATAAGGCAAGGTACTAAGGGTGTGAAGTAGCAGAAACACTAGAGAGCAAAATAGAACTATAAAGACTGGATACGGGACCTCTGAAGGAAAGAATATAAAAATGAATTTAGAATTATCTCCTAAAGGGAAGAAAGTTGGTGAATAGCTATAAATAATAGTAAATTAAAATACCAGAATGAACTTTAGGTGTCATGTAGCTCTTTCCTTTACCTTTGCTGTGGATCAGTTTCTTTTGCCAATTTCACATTATGTGTGTGAACCTTAACTTAAGCTCTCATCTTTCCGTTGATGTCTTGACAAATACTCTTTGTTACTTCACCTTCTCGGAGGGAAGAATGATTCTATTTTTTGTGCCACTTTGGCAGAGTTGGAGATCTTTCTAGGAAGAGACAGAGGTTCTGAGGCTTTGTCTTGGGCAGTAATAAATTTCACAATCTGTTCTCTGTCTGCTTAAGTTCTTACTTCATAGGAAAAGGACTCACAGTTGTTAAAAGGATGACAAAGCCTGCGATGTGACATAATATCAAGTCCAAAGGTGGGACTGGCTTTAGAGTTGACTGATTCGGTGGTGTAACAATGGGTCCAGATTCTCTCTGCCTTTCCACACACACACCTGGCTTTGTTCTGAAGCTGATTTCTCTTGCCATTGCCAAATAGCTGTGAAAGGCAATTAGATACATGCATATTGTCATGTCAGCCCAGCTAGAGAAGGATAATGAGATTTCCTCCAAGAGCACCTGATAAAGGTCTTTTCTTTACTCTGATAGAGCCAATATCAGTCATGGGACTACTCTAGTCTAAAAACTACTTATTGGCTTAAATATGAATTTCTAACTCACTGTTAGAAACACACACATACACAATAAATACAAAAATAAATAACATCATTAAGTAAATAAATTTGAATTCCCAAACCAATCATTGGTAAAGGACTATGAGTTTATGTAAACAATTTGGCCCAGTTGTTCATAGTTGCCTGTGGAACGAGCACACTGTGAATAAATTTAAAGTGCTGTTACTGTCACAGTGGTCTGAAGGAATAGGTGGAAGAGATGCTAATGTCTTATAAACTGTAAAGTTCAAAAAGAACAGCAGCCTATTGAACATAATAAAACATCACCTTATGATTTATGGGATTCTTTTTTTTTTTAAATTAACAGCCTAACAGATCTAACTTACATACTGTAGAACTCACCTATTTAATGTGTGCAAATGAATGTCTTCTAAGGTTAACTATCACTATCATAAGTCTTAGAACATTTTTATCAATCCTATCTACCCTGAAATCCAAGACATTTAGCCACTGTACAACCTCCTTGGAAAAGCACTTATTTCTGTATCTATAAATTTGCTTGTTCCAGATATTTGACATAAATGGAATGAAATAAAGTGTGGTCTTTGGTGAGTAGCTCTTTGCACTCAGCATAACATTTTCAAGATTTCTTTATGAGTCACTATTCCGTTCCTTTGAAGTCCAAGTAATATTTCATTGCTGCATATACCATATTTTATGTATATATTCATCAACTGAGGGGATTTTGGATAATTTCCACTTTTTAGCTGTCATGACTCTTTCTTTGGGCATTTGTGTACAATCGGTTGAACATTTGCATACCCATGTACTTTCACTTCTGTTAGATTCTTACTGTGTATAGGAGTGCCTTCCCTGAGTCACATGATAATTGCTTAAAAGACCTACTAGATGTTTTTTCCAAAGTGACTGTGCCATTTTATATTTTTGCCTGATCTATGTATGGAAATATGCATATTTATTTGAGTGTATTCTGTTGCCTTTATTTACATAAACACATAAGGCATTGCTTTGCAAGGTATGTGCACACTGAACTTTCCAAGAATGTGTCCACACCGAGGGAAGTCTGGCTACTGCTTTGTTGGCAACTTTACTAGGCAAATTCTATTTGTCTTTTCAGAAAAAAAGACATCGCTGCACCTGCACTATTGATTGTATTTGAGTTAACCACAAAACAGACTCTGTATCAGTCTATATTTTGTGGTTTTCAAATAGGGACAATTTTACCCCTAAGGGTTATTTGCAATGTCCGGACACATTTTCTGTTGCCCAGGGAGAGGTGCCGGCCACATAGGAGGTTGAGTCCAAAACAGCTTCTCAGCTTTCTGCAAGGCTTAGGGCAGCTCCTACTACAAAGTATCTCTGGCCTCCAGTGCAACAGCCCTCATGTCAAAAAACCCTGGTGTCTACTCCAGTTTGCACATCCATGGTACTCTTGCCATCTTCCTGCCATGTAGTATATGAAAATGCACATATTGTACAAGACTTCTTACTACATATTGTTTGGTTCAGTAGATTTTGATGACTTGCTAATATACTTAGATCATATGATCCCTGAGTTTTATTTCCAGATAATACAAGGAAGGGCTAGCATTATTTAATTCTACTAGAATGAGTGCTAGTGGTTCTGACTCCTCATGTTCAATGCTGGGAGTTGGGCTGAGGCTCAGTCTTCTCTGAGACCACTGGGTCTTGCAGTGGAAGAATGGATACCAAGGGGAGCATGGGCTCTGTGGGGCAGGGTGCAGTCGGTGGAGTCTGCCATAAGGTACAGTGCTTTCCAAAGTCCTGTTTCCAGTACCTGGGAAGCCTGACTTTACTTCACGCCCTAGCACCTTGTTACACCTTTCTCCTTCTCTGCTCCCTTCCTCTGCCCTCTTCCCTTTCCCCCCCTCCCCTTTTTCCTTCTCCTCTCCTCTTCTTCTCTGGCGTTTGTCCTCTTGCATCCCTGTCTTCCTTTCCTCCACTTTATTTTAACAGATTCCGTTATTTGCTACTAAAAATATTCTGAAGTAAAACAAAGACAGATGGAGAAATAATTATAATTGTGGGAAAATAGCATGACATTCTTAAAAGTATTAAAAAAGACTGTACTAGATACAATTTAAGCTGATCTCGCCTGGTGCCTCTTACCGGCAGATGTTGCTGTGGGATTTCTCCATCTAAGATGACACTAGATGGAGAAAACATAACGCAGTGCACAGCTTGCACGGGGGCAGCAGAGACTCCACAGAAAAGAGCCATCTTGGATGCAAAAGAGCTGAGGACATCTCCTGCCTGTGGGAAGTCAGATCTGTGAAACTTTCTGCTGCTCAGCAGCCAAGCCCTTGATTCCTTCCCTGCTCACTGGATAAAGAGACAGCTCTACAGTTGACTAGTTAAACTCTTCTTTGCAGATTGAAGACTCTAGTGTGCAGGACAACCTCCTACAGGCACGTAGGAGCTCAAATCAGGTCCCAGGGATGATGACTTTGATGGAACTGCTGGGTCCCTGTGACCCTGCAATTTAAATAAGATGCTTTCTTCCTTCTTCCCCCACCTCTTTTCCCTTGCAATTTTGATTCAATATTCAAGAATTTGGCTTTACAACAGGAAGATCACTGTGAGTCCGAGCGGCATAGTGAGACCCTATACCAAGCACATTAAAAGAAAAAGAAAGAGAGAGATTTCTGCTTTGCTATATGCAATGATCTGGTCTTTTTTTTTTTTCCTGACTGAGGCAAGAGTTGGGAAAGAAACTGCTGCCAGGGTTTTTCCTGCTGCTGTGAGCTGACTCAGATCCATTTGTCAGCTCAGCTTTCTCACTGCTTACAGAGGGCCAGAAAGTTGGCTTTTCTGGGGTTGGCTGACATTCCGTCTGCGATGGAATTTCATTTGCTGCAGAACCTGTGGCCTGCATCACGCTGTACACGGATCCTGTTGCTATTCAGGCAGGATTCCTTGGTCTGAGCTCAAGACAGGCGGAGATAGCACCCTACGAACTCACTGGTTGCAACACAGCGTCATGGAGGAGTTTGCAGTTCAGAAGAAAATGTCAGTCATCACTCACCAAGAGTATCAGGGCCATTGCCCTGTAAAATGTGCATCTTGTGCACTAGCAAAGGAGTTGCTCTTGATAAAAACCAGAGTTAGAGGATCTGATATATATATTTATACATGTATATAACCTCCGATGGGCTGAGATTTCTGTCTTTCCAGTGGACTTTGATGTGGAATGAAAATACATTTGCAGAAATCCCTGTAAGCACAGCTTAGGTGCCCTCCCCACCCCTTAAGGCATCTGCACTGGATGGAAAGCAGGTCTCCAGGATATGAAAAGTTGAAGCCTGCAGCAAGCAGTCCTTTTAGCCAGGATTGCGGGTAGTTCGGAGAGGTGACTCAGATTTATGAAAGTGAATCAGAGACACTTGTTTGGTAGCAGATGGTTGATTTGCCTTTTTCAAGAAGAAAGAATACAGATTACCCAGAATGTCAGTAGGACTAGAAAAATTAACATCCCCTCACAAAGGCTAAAGGTGGCCTGAAGAAGAACTGCAAGCCATCTTGGTGACAAATGGTAATAGCTCTCTATTTTTAATTTTTAAAAAAAATTTAAAGAAGACAAAATGGTAAAAGAAAAAAAAAACATTAGAAATGGCACAAAATTTCATTAAACAAAGTAATGGGAATTTAACTATAGTTGTATTGTATAATGTTATCTTCAAGTTAATCGTTTAGATTACCAGATATAAAGCTGTGAAATTGATTTGAAAAGTTATAAGAAATTAAAAGTAGGAGCTAGGGAGATAGCTCAGTAGAATAAATGCTTGTCTATCAAGTGCAAACTCCTGACTTCAATCTCTGGTCCCACCAAAAATAAATGAATAAATAAATAAATAAATAAATAAATGTAGAAAAAGAATCAAAAAATACTTTTTAAGGTATTGACTTCTTTCAATAGACTAGCAGAAATCAACAGTACAATTATCCAGACTATCCTGCATATATACATAAACATACCGTTGTCTCTTCTTTCTTTTGTTCATTTCTTCATCCCAGTTTTTCCTTACCATTAAGCAGATTCTTTTCCTTTCGCAGTACCTGTTGTATTTTTCAGATTTTATTTACTCTTTCAGCTTCTTCCACTAGTGAGACAATATGATGTTTGCACATGCAGGTTTGATTTATTTCACTTTCTGGTGCAGTCTCTAGTTGCAGCCATTTACCTATAAAATCCTCAAATTCTTTTTTTTTTTTTTACTTATGAAAGTGAACCAGAGACACTAGTTTGGTAGCAGATGGTTGATTTGCCTTTTTCAAGAAGAAAGAATACAGCATACACAGTAATGTCATTTAATCCATTCCTCAGTTGATGGGCATTTGGGTTTTTCCAAGATTTAGCTATGACAAATTGTGCTGCTGTAAAATGGGTGCACATATATCACTGTGGTACAATTTCATTTCTCTTGGAAAAATACCCAGGAGGGGACTAGCTGGCTTAAATTGGACCTCCAGTCATAGTTTTTTGAGGAATCTCCACACTTATACCACAGTGGTTGTCCAGCCTGCACTCCTACTAACATTAGAGAAACATTCCTCTTTCCCTACAGCCTCTATGTTCAGAACCAATAACCTCATTACCCTCACCCACATACACTGCAGACACTGCTGATAGATCACAGTACTTTTCTTTCTCCAAGCAGCCATTAACAATTTCTTTTTTTTTTTTTTGGTAAGGGGTGAGGGGACCAAATTCGGAACCTTGCCTTTACCAGGCAGACTCTTATGCCACTGAGCTTCTCCCCAGCCTGACTATTAACAGCTAGTTAGCGTTAACACTGACGATGACTTTAAGAGATGCCTAAGTATTCCATCAGGGAAGAGCAGAAAGAACGGTTCCAAATAAGGTGAGACATGGGAGAAATGTGAATGTCACAGAGTGGTCACAAAATGATAGCAGCCAAAGTCACTCTTGTTAAAGGTTCACCACTGACATTTAATTCCTTCACTGAATGGTTATTTCTCCATGAATGTGGTGCCACTCAAACCAGGAGCGTTCTTGTTCGTTCCTGTAAGTAATGTTTGGGGTCCAGCTACTGTATGATGGAAAGAACACTTGCTCACCCTGCGGATGCTGCTTCCCACCATCTGACCTCTCACTTGTCAGGGCCCTTCTGCCTAGAGAGACCATGTGGTCAGTTCTTGCAGAAGGGCTCTGGGATGCCTTCTGTTGGGGATAGTTTTGTAGAAGGTCAGTGAAAGCTCCCTACCAAGCCAAAAGCCAGAATTCTTTGGTTGTTCTTAAAGAATGTGAAGCCTTTGGGGCAAAGTGCTCCCTTGCATTTGAGTACGTCTGTGTGTATCCATTTCAATTGTAGCAGCAGCTGTCATGTACTGACGACTTAATGTAGTTTAGTCCTTGGGATGAGGGCCTTCGTTGCATTATCTTGTTAAATTTTTGTACTAACATATGTTTAGCATAATTTTCTAAAAGATAATATTGAAGCTCAGGGAAGCCAGAAAACTTGTATGAGGTTACATAGCTGAGACCTAGTTGAACTAAGACTCAGACCCAAGAAGTTAAACCCCAAAATCTCTGTTAGAAGCTGGTCCTTAAAGTTTTCCACCTTAGTCCAGTGAACACGGAAGCACGAGAAGGCCCAATGCCAGGAAGGCTTCTGGCCAGGTCTCTGTGATCTGTTTTTCTCCAAATTACCTGTGTGGAGATTTCTGTTCCCTCCACCTCTGCCCATCTGCTGGGAGAGAGCAGGCTTCTAGAAGAACAGCGTGCAGACACTGTAAGCGGACACCTCTCCCTGGCCATGCCCATGACTTATGAGTGCACATCAGACACGCAGTTGCCAAACACTATTGCAGGAGACTTGGTTTCCTCGGGTCCCAGCTGCCTGAGTGTCCAGAAAGAAAGCTGGGGCCAGCTCTGGGGTCAGCCAAGCAAACAGATGGAGATGAGCAGAGGTGACACCTGATCGCTCTTTGGCATCTGTGGGGCTGTCGCTGCTGCTCCAGCTGGCCAGTGCTTTGACCCAGCTAATCCTGCTGGTCACTTTCATGCCAGCTGCCCTGTGTCACTCATTCTGCCCTCGAGGTGACTTCTCCTGGCATAGGCATTCTTTCCTAAGCCGGGAGGACAGACCTTGAAATGCTTGCTTCCACTGTAGTCTCAGGTCAACTTCTGGCAGAGGTAGCATGAACTAAAGGTGTATCTAAAGTGCCATATAACAGGTGGCTTAGGATAATGCTGGTCTACTTCCATATTCTTCTCTTTTTTATTATTTGACATCACCAATGTTATGTTCTTGCTATGGGTATGTCTTCTGGAATATTAGACTAGAAGAATGAAGGACATGAGCTTCTGTGGGGCTGGGCCTATGGGTCCATGACTATAGACTTCATCTGTTCCTCTTCTCTAATAGTCATTGAGCACCTATTATGTGTTTGCTACTTTACCTTATCCTATCAGTTACTTGTCAGATGAATAGTGAAAAAGCCAATTCATGAATTAGAGTCAACCAGAAGAAGATGAAAAATAGACTTGGTAGAAGCAGAGCTATATAATTCAAATCTAAGCAAAGCTGACAGCAGTGTGTCACAGAGGGTCATACATGGGGATCCAAAGGCTGGCAGGATTCCAAGAAGTGAAAGGTGGCCAGTGGGACTGAGTGGCAGGGGTGCTGAGAGTGGAGCAGGATACCAGGAGGGTATCCTAGGGTTTCACTAGAATACACACGGCAAATTTCAAGCAAAGAAATGACATAATTATTTCATTTTCTTTTATTGTTTGAAGGATTCGCTTTTCCATGAATAGGGAGATGACATAATTTTTCATATAAAGCAGGACACATTTGGGCGGGCTAAGCACCAAGAGTTCATCACTGCCACCTCAAACCCTTCTCATTCTTACACTCTAATAATGTCAGCTACAAGCGTAACTTTTGTTATCTGTTCTTTTTTAGCTAGCTCTTTACGTCTTCAACAATTAGGGACCATTTTTTCCTTTGCACCTCAATGTGGAGCTCAGTGATGTAAGATGCTGTGTTCTGTCTCAACGGTCCTTCGCTAGCAGTGTTTTATACCTAATAAACGCTCAATGACTGTTGTCTTTATTTAACAGTAAAATTACTGCATCATGTCAGGCACATGAAAAAAAAAATCACTTACTCTGGTCAGAAAGAGCTCGGACAACAGTCCCCTTGCCCCCAAGGCACAAAAACATCACCAGATCAAATCAGGTTCCCAGTTTACTGAGAGTCAGAAGTCCCTGTGGAGATGTTGAAATGCAAAATGGAAAAATGGGGAGCAAAGGCTTTTGGGAGCCCACGTGTTCTGGGGTGGGTGGAGGAGCCTTTACAGGCTTGCAGGCCACATGGCAATTTCAAGTTTTTCATAGGCAACGCTTGGAAGTGAAAGTCAAATGTGATTAAAGATACACATCTTACAGATGTCTGGATGCAGTTCAAATCCCCAAAAGTGTGATAGAAAATGCAGCTCTTTCCACATTCCTAGGGCAGGAAAAAGGCCATCGTGGCCCCTTTGTCTCCTTATTGAATGGGGGTGTTCAAGTGGTGCTTTAAATCTGTAGTGTTATCTCAGCTGCTCATTTACCTTTTTTAGAAGCCCTACTTGCTGCTGACACAGAAAATGGAGGAGAGGGACATTCTATGTGTCCTGGAAGATGAAAAGTCATTACTTTTAGCATATGCTGAGTAAGCCTAGGTAACTTATTGTATATAAGCACATAAGCATAATTTATGGAAATGAAAATTATGAATTCTGTGATGTTGCCACCATGATACAAAAATAGAATAGAACAATTTTTAATGCTTGCTTACATTACCGTTTTTACACCGGAATTTTCATTTTGTTTACCTTCCTTTCACTTTTTCCCTAGTATTCTCTAGCCATATCTAGCCACTGGGCTTGCTCCGAATGACCTGTTCACATATGAGCAAGTGAAGCACGCGATCTGAATGTCCAGTTCCTTCTATCCTGATTCCCTTCCACTCTTTGCAGTCGACATCTTTTTCTCTAGAGTTCACAGGAGTTGCAGGACCCTGGAAGTGTTTCCTTGTGAAGGACAGGATGGATATGTGTGACTTAAAAGTTCTTATTTCCCACCTAACCATAAAAATAAAGAATTAAAAACAAAAAAAAAAGAAAAAAAATCTTTGCATTACATAGGCAGAGATCAAAATGAGACAGAAAGGCACTTTGACCAGGCTGAGACACGCTATCAGTTTTCATAAACCTACATTCCCAGGGCAACTGCTCCTGTCTGCTGAGAGGCCTCTTTCTTTGAACTTACATAGCATGAGGTGTTTTTCCCTTGTCTCAAAAAGCTGAAGAATACAGTTAATAATAGTATATGTGTAACTTAAGTAATCTTAGGCAGGTAGTTTTATTAATGTCAACAACTCTATTTTATAAGGAAGGGGTTGTGGGTAAGGCAAGGGTTGCGAACCGAGTCCTAAATAAACATAACATTTGAATACCATTTCTGTTTATCCACTTAGGGAAATTATAAGACTTATACATATACAAAATATAAGTGTGTGTTTGTATTTGTGTATAGTTGCATCTCTTTCCAAATTATAAGATGGACCTTTACATATATTAATCAAACAATGAAAAACAAGCACACCTCAGATAGGACTAAAAATTTGAGGTGAATGTATTATGCATTGTGTAACAAAATATTACAGTTTTAAATCTTTGCATCTTAAAACCTTCCTTACATTTTTCTATTCTGCCATTCTCTTGCCAAAACCTATAGCTATACATACATACTAACACTAAGCATGTTTATGTACAATATCTGTCGATCTTAATCCACTTCCCACCAAGGTTTTATAGCTGGGTCTGGGAGACAGACAGTGCTCATGTTACTAAGACTGCCTGATACATGTACAGTGAGTTGTATAACTAGATGCCATAAACCACTAGGCATGGATCAGTTGAAACAACACATGGAAGGAAGCCACAAGGATGTATAAAGTTGGCAGTCATTCCTCTATGTTTATAGTATCAGAGAGTGTGAAGGTTAGACTATTAGGGTCCTCTAGACCAAAAATTCTTACCTGGATGACAAGCTGAGTCACTTCACATGCCTGGTTGACACAGTGTTCTTAGCCTCTCCCCTAGACATTCTGATTCACCATAATCGAGTGGTTTCTGGTAATGTGAAGGACTCACAGTTGCCTCAGGTGTTTCTCAGTGCTGTACAGGAAACTATACATTATACCTGTGCTGCTCAGAGAGCGGCTCATGGGCCAGGAGCTGTCCTGTTGCCAGGAAGCAGATCATGAACACACTCCACCTAAGCTAAAGACCAATCCATGAATCTGTACCTTGCGAAGATGCTCAGAAGATTCATTCACAAATTCATTCAGATTTCAGAAGTGATGATCTAGGCCAGGGTAATGTGGCCTGGGACTGCCACTGCTTTTGTTATAAGTAAAAGAATTACATTTATATGGCCAAGGATGCCACTTTAATTTTGATGTATTTCATTGAAATTTGCTACAAAATATTTCCTATTTGTGTCTTGAATTCCAGGGAGTGATGTTATGATGCTGAACCTATTGGGTGAAGTAATTAGTCTAGTTAAACAAGTGGCTAATCCTGTGGAGGAAAAGCACACTCTCATGAGATACCCAGCATAGTTATTCATGATGGTGTTGGTCAAAGTATTTAGCTATGGGACTGAAGGATTCCATCATGAAGCCTTGAGAATCTAGGGGAAATTGCACTGATTGGTGGCTGATTTAACAGCAGGAAGCACCTAATACATCTTCATTTAAGACAGGGTATATTGATCAAGTTCAAGGGCTGAAGAAGCAAACAAGCAGAGTTTGACTCCTGTAATTTTTCAGTTAATAAGAGCACGTACTTGGGATTTTAAAAGTCATTTGCACTTCAATTCCCTCATATGTTAAGCAGGAAAAATAAGAATGCCCATACCATGTTATAAGCATACTAAGATGCTTGTGTCTCTGCCTCATAGTTCAAGGCTGTTAGGTCACTGGCATGGCCCAAAGGAGTTGTTTTCTGTTTTATTTTTAAATTGAAATATATTTCATATGTTATGGAATTCACTGTATTTAGGAGTTAAGCTTATCTTTTGGGTTTCATGCTAGTTTGGGTGGATTCTTTGGGTTGTATTATGATTCCAAGGACCAGGAGGTTTTAACAACAGCTGTAGTCTGTGTGAGCTTAGCAAATTCAGGGGGCTGGTATGGATCTCCTTACATTTCACACTTTTCCTGGAAGTATTCAGGCACAAGTAGTATCTTAGGATGGATTCTCTTCTTTTGAATTTCAAGGTTCTTTCTAATGTACTTATGATTTCACTTACTAATTATAATCAAGTAAGTAAAATCTCTGCAGGACTTTGGAAAAATAGTGGTATTCTTTAAGCACTATATTTGGACTATAATCTCTCAAGTAAAACAAACAAACATACATTATTACTTAATCTTAGTTTCATTTTATGAAAAGCATATGTTAGTACTTCTGAACTGTGTACAAACCAGAATTGAGCAGATAAGTACCTAGATTGTGGATGGTAATAGCCATATTTCAGATTATTGGGTAAGAGTTAGAGATTTACATAGGGCATAATCTAGAATAAATCCTGAGGTATTAAATTAGTATTGGTGGCATTTGAGGTTTTTAATGTATAGAAGGTATGAATATAGTATATATATGGATACAAATAGAGGCAATATAAATACATACACATACATAACTACTGTATATAACTATATATATATCAAAATGTTTCTATTTTCTAGCATTGTTTCCCAAGAGGGCTTAGAAATTAGAAATATTCACACCTTGTGGCGCAAGCACCTCTAGAATTTTTTGGAAAATTCTAAGGACAGCACAACAAAATCAAAAGAGAACAATACAAAGCAAACTCATAAAAATAAGCCTAGAACTTCATGTTAACATGGTAGTAACCCAAGAATTATAAGGACAAATCAAATGTTTGCATGCCTACTTAAAGGAGGGCCTAGTGTCCAAATCTTGGACAACTTGGGCATTAAAAGAGTGATAGTTACATATTATGACTTACTGAATATGGTAAGAAATCACAAGTCCATACAGATATTAAATTACTTAATTCACTAACGAAAAGTACGTTTTCTGTTTGTAGGAGGATGAGAATGATGTCTCATAAGTTCCAAAAGAATAATGTAATCAGAAAATCTCCCAATCATAAATAATTCAAGCTAAAACAATCAAAGTACTAAAAATTCCATTTGTGAATTTGACCAAGCTATGCTTTTCTTGTGTATATTCTGGAGTTAAACACTTCATACTGTTTGGGCATGCACATGCCTATATTTAAACAGCTTAGTTCACAATATTTAAGCTTTAGAAACAACACAGGTGCCCACCATTGCTACATGGGTAAGGAAAATATGGTACATACACAGTGGAAGATTATTCAGCCTTAAAGAAGAACAAAATTATATTAGCTGCAGGAAAATGGATGGATTATAAGATTACACTAAGTGAAATGAGTCAGAGGCAGAAAATAAAGTGTCACAGGGTGTCTCTTGTATGAGATAGTTAAAGCAAAAATGGAAAGAAGAATAAAATGAAAGAGATGTCATTGAAAAGAAAGCAGTCCCCTGTGAAATGGGCCCTAAATGGGGGTCGGGAAAGGGAGAGACTAGGTAGGGGTGATAATTGGATGGAAGATGATTATCACATATAACATGTATGTGCCAGTGACCCAAATGAACATAACTATTATATATTGCAAACACACACACACACACACACACACACACACACGCACACACACACACAAATCAGTGGTAGAATTGTATATCAGGAAGACATTGAAAAAGAACTACTCTTCAGTGTGCTGATAGAGAGTTTGTTTGAAAAGAGCTAAAGATTGCTTAAATATGTGCGGATTTTCAAATTGTTTACAATTATTTCTAAAGAGAAAGAAAAAATTTTCCCTATTTTTGTACCTCCTGCTTTACTCTTATCCTGAATTTTAATAAGACTAGATTTTAAAGAAAATATTTGTAGTCGAAATGTGGAAAATCCATTTGAAGTACAACGTTGCTGCCAGTATTGGCTATTTGGTTCATAAGTAGCATGCTAATTATACAGCTCAGCTTGTTGGCACTTTTGTATCTGCATTTTGCTGCCTGCCTTTCAAAGTGGTCTGAGTGCACCTACACTTCCTCGGACACATTTTACCTGCTTCAGAGGAGCTTGCCTTCTAAGAAACAGAAATTTACACACCATATTTCCTTTTCAAATGTGAGTGCCTAGGACTGGAGGTGAATTCTGATAATGTGGCAGATGCTTTTTATAAAAGATGAAAGAGTTCACCCCCCCCCAGGCTGCTGGTCATGATTCCTTATTTATTAAAGATCTCATATTATAAAATGTTGGCAAGGATATAACTAAGCTGAAGATCACTTAAAAGATGATTTTTAAAGGCTTCTTAGTCTTGATAGTTGTACATGTAAATATTTGTAATATGACAATCTCTGTACTTATATAACTGATGAGAGCGGATTCATTTGTAAATTGAAACTTCAAAAGTATAAAGGACACAGGACAATGCTTCTTTAGTTTAGGGTCTTTTCTTTGGAATCAGATCTTTTATTACCCATTTGGTAATGCCAGACCATACATAGTAACAATACACATTTATTGATTATCTCCTTTTTGGGCAAGGGTTTGCCTGCTTTGTCCTGTACTACAAAGTTTGCAATGATGATTTAAGATCAGCACCTTGTGCCCAGCATTTGATTGGCTGATTTATCTCTAGGATGTAGAAACTGATTTAGAGTAAGTAGTCCCAAAGGCAGGGCTTCAGGTAAACTGGAGGGCTTGGCAAAGGAAAGTATGAGGCAATGTTTCCATTAGGGATGATTGGAAAAGAAAGAGGCTGGAAAGGAAATATCCATGAGTGTTTGGTTGCCAAAAAGAACATGACTCATCAAGGAGAGATTTGTTATCTGAGTCTCTATGTCCTTTCTGGAAACGTGATATTTTTCCTGAGTAAAATAGGGCTGGATACAAAGGAGATGAGGGAGTATGGGTTGGTTCCATTCCAAGGTCAGTGATACCAAACTGTACTCTGCTACCAGCACCCTAGACGGAAAGCTCTGAGTTCACCCCTAGATCCTATCCCAGGGGACAAACTTAATGAGGAACTGGAGGAATTGGAGGCAAAGCAGTGAGAAGCAGCCACTCCCTTCAACAGAGCCCTTATGCCTGGAATTCTCCCCTTCTTTATTCCTTCTTTTCAGTTCTTATATTGAAAACCTGCTTTAATCTAAATACCAAACCACAGACCCTGCTTTACCTGAGAAATATTCCTGTTTTGCCTAAGGCGAAATTGACTGCTCCTCTTCAGTGTTTTCATAATCGTTTTGTTCTTGTTGTCAAACCATGTCTTGCTTTGATATAGGATGATTTCTACCATAACCATGAGTATCCATGTGGCCTTTTCTGCTATCATGTAAGCTCTTGGAAGGTAGAGATCAAGTCATTTCATCTTGTATCCAGATTAAGACTCAGTTTCTTTCTTTCTTTCTTTCTTTCTTTCTTTCTTTCTTTCTTTCTTTCTTTCTTTCTTTCTTTCTTTCTTTCTTTCTTTCGTTTTGTAGTAGCCGGGATTGAACTCAGGACCTTAGGTTTGCCAGGCAAGCACTTATTCCACGTAGCAATCTCCCCAGCCCCAAGACCCAGTTTCTTGATGAATAAAAAACTCACCAAACGCCTGTGGAATTCAAGATGTCCATCTTTAGAAAATGCACATATTAGCCGGGTGTGGTGGCGCACGTCTGTAATCCCAGAACTTGGGAGGCTGAGGCAGGAGGATCGGTGTGAGTTCGAGACCAGCCTGGGCTACAAAAGTGAGCTCAAGGCCAGCCTGAACTGCATAGCAAGACCTTGCCTCAAAAAGACACACACACACAAAAAAGGCACATATTTGTGTCACACAGACTGCAGGACATGGACAGGAGATATAGTGGGAGAAGGGCTAAGTGGATATGATGCAGCATGTAATAGTTATTACCCACAGAAGGAAAGGCCCGTTGCAGCACTTACATTCTTTCCTGAATTGATCTAAATTGGCACTGGTACTTAAAGGCACGCTATTTAAGGGGAGCACAATGCTGTTGAAGGATACATGGCTAGGGCTCTGATTGTCTCCTTTGATATGATGGACACTGAATTTTCATGTACGCTGAGTCTCTTCAACTTGTCAAGTAGAACTGAAACACTTTCTCTCCCTCTCTACCACTTGCTGTCAAGATCCATCAGCTTATAGTGAACATCAGTTGTAAGTTCTAAGACCCTCCTTTGGATGTTTTCATTGGCATCACCTACAATGAAAAATGTTTTGACATACAGTCTCAGGCCCACCCAAGGCCCACTGAATCAGAACTTGCATTTTAATCAGGTCCTCTGGCCATATGCAGCAAGGAAATTGTGTCTCCTCTTAAGAAAGATATATAATAGCCGGGAGTGGTGGCTCACTCCTGTAATCCCAGCACTTGGGAGGCTGAGGCAGGAGGATCGATGTGAGTTTGAGACCAGTCTGGGCTACAAAAGTGAGCTCAAGGCCAGCCTGAACTGCGTAGAGAGACCCTGTGTCAAAAAAGAACAACAACAACAAAAAAGAAAGATAGATAGATATATAAAAAAGGTCTGATAAGGTAGATATGGCTTGGAGAAAATAAACATGAGTTCAAGCCAAAGCAGTCAGCATTGGAAGGAGAGCCATTATGTAAGTGGAAGCACTCTATGCTTTTGTGAGGGGGAAAGCAGTGCTCATCTTCTATATGTATACAATAGTAAGCATACAGAACTCTTAGTTGTAATGTGTTTAGCACATCACAATTTTCTTATCTCTCTTCCTTATCAAAATCAATCTGTACTGCATTTGTCTTTATGGAGAAACCCAGCCACATGAAAGTGAGGTGATATATAATAGTTACCCAGTTTGGAGAGCACTAAGGTGGTATCTCAGATATTGTGAATATTTTCCTCAGGTGGCTCTGTGATCTCAAAAAGTTACATGCAGGATGGGAAATTTAGAATACCAAAGAGGATTCCAAGTGGCTCATTAGACAACACCAGGTAGCTGATTATGGGTATTACTAAGCATAACTTCATGTATTACAGAGTAGTGGAGCTATCTCTGCATCACAGGTGTTAGACTCTGTAGAGATTCCTCTCTGTCAGCCCCAACATGGTCTGGTGGAGTCCACATTTGTAATCCCAGCAGCAGAACGTTATTGGAATTCCTATAAGTAATTCTAATCTACTGCTTATGGTGCAACATATAGCAAGAATAAAGAGATAAAGATGTATTTGTAGTGATGGGTCCTAAATCCAGTTAAAACAATAGCTCACCAGAGATATCCTGGGTTTTTTCTTGAGCCTGTTCTCAGCCAACAGTGGGGTATCTCTCAGCCTGGCTCTCGAATACTTGTTGGAAGCTGTGGGTGGGGCATCACTGGCCTCTGGAGTTGATTTAAAGACTACACATCAGCAGTTTGACTAGACCCATTCGCACTGCTTAAAGCTTATTGAGTGGAGAAAGACATATCCTAGTTAGCGCTGTACATGTCAGTGCATGGAAAGAGGACCATTTTAGCCAAAGTGGAGACAAATGCTCTTCTTTCAAGGTGGAGAGACACAAGATTTATTTCTGGGCAATAAGATGCTGAAGTAGAGGCTAGAGGAAGTCTGGAAATGGTAATGAAAAGTATGTAGTTAGCAACTACTTTGAGCTGGGCACTAGAGTTTTCATTTGCACAGATAATTCACATTTAATCACATTTTGCAAACATCCCTATTTTATAAGCATAGAAGGAGAAGTTATGAGACTTGCTGAAAATCATAGAGCTAAGACTCAATGGTACCGAGCCTGGGACTCAGCTTGGATTGAGGGCAGAACTTCCTACTGATAACACGGGAAATAAGAGCTCTCTAGAAAAGTACTTTGGGCATTGTAGGGATCCACTGGTCTCTCAGTGTGATCCGTTGTATCCAGGGAGAAATGGAAGCAGGAATGAGGAAAAGATAGACGAGAAGACAAGAACTGGGTTAGGTGGGGACTCATATGCCTGGCTGGTAAAATGATGCCCAGAACAACAGTAAGGGCCTTTGTTGATACCTTTACAAAGCTGCAAGACACGAGGTTGCCTAGCAACTAATAGTCCACAGTGTCCAGGCAGGATGTTTGTCTCAAGACTGAAGTAGCTTCACTGCTTTAGGCAATGAGGCCTCATCCTGCCCTCTGACATAGGATCAATTTCAGCAGGATATCTAATTTCAGATGACATCAAAACAAAATAGAGGTCTATATAGTTAAGAAAGGATAAAAATAGTATGGCTGTTGGACAATATTTTAGAGAAACTGGCATTTTGTGTTTTTTTCCAGATATATGCCAATTCAGAACATGACTATGAAATGATAAAATATTAACATGTATTATAACAATAGTCTTTGAATATACTTTTACTTTGCTTCTCTTCTTGTGGTTCCATTGTTAAGGATTAAAACACATGAAGTCTGAGACTTGGCTTCAGGTCCCTGGAGGGATGCTGGGACCCTCTTGTGCCACAGATCTTGGCTTTGTAGTGCCTGGGAAGGCTTAAGGGGAATGACCACAAGTGGCCCATGCCCTAGCTAAGTGGGCAAACTGCCTCTAAGGATGCAGGCTGCATCGCTGGTGGGAACTGGACCCCGTGACAGACCACAGAAGCTGTAGGTCTAGCTCTGCCTGGATCCATGCTACCTATACCTCCCTTTAGCAGCTAAGCCATAATGGTGAACATGAATGTCCTGGCAGATGGTCTCAAGAGCATCAACAATGCCAAAAAGAGAGGCAAAGGCCAGATCCTCTTTAGGCTGTGCTGTAAAGTCATTATCTGGTTTCTGATTGTGATGATGAAGCATGGTTCCAGTGGTGCATTTGAGATCATTCATGATCACAGGACTGGAAAAATTGTTGTGAACCTCATAAGAAGGTTAAACAAGTGTGACATTGTCAGCCCCAGGTGTGATGTACAGCTGAAAAACCTGGAAAAATGGAAGAATAACCTGCTCCTATGTCTTAAGTTTGGTTTCATTGAACTGACAACCTCAGCTGACATCATGGGTCATGAAGAAGAGCAACAAAAACACACAGGAGGAAAAATCCTGGGACTCTTTTCTTTTTCTAAGGATGTAAAACATACAAATCAAATGCCTCAGTAGACACTGGTGCTTCCACTTGATCATTTTGAACCTTTGTGCCTATTTAGGAAGAGTGTAGTGATGTGCAGCTATTGTGCTAATTGGTGAATGCAGTTGCTGTGCTGTGGACAAGTCTTTATCTGTATGCAATCATTTGTGTAATGTTTTACCAGAAGATGGTGTTGGTAGGCCCTGGATGGTTACATCTGGGGCTGGGTTCATGCTCTGGAGTCTTGGTAATTAATTGTAAGCTGAAAGTCTGGTCCTTTGTTTTGATGCTTGACAACACATGTCATGTGCTCTAAGTTTAAGTTCATGTTTAAGGACTGCTGAAAACATGTATATGGTTTTTACTATGTAGTGCTCATAATGAAGCAGCTTGTGCCAGTAAACTGGGGCCACAGGTGTAACAGTGGCTGTAAAGTGGTCACTATTAAACATTGCTAGGAACTACTCCAAACCTTTCACATTTGCAGATGGGCATGTGTGTCCTCACTGTCATCACCTTGATTTCTTTGGGCCATGGGCACTTTTGCCATCATGACTCTGGGAGGATTGAAAGGGTATAAAAGGCGCAGAATATATTCTGGAACCAGGGGGAGTTTTGTGGGCTGTGCTTTCTCACTGAGGAAGTTCTTAGAGCCTGGTCACCAGATAGCCCCTGGTAGCCTCTGGAGATGGACCAGGGCTGCATTTTCTCTACCCAGATCACTTGTATTATAATCCATGTTAATAAGAACATTAAGGTTGGGACTCACATTTTGTTTACTGGTCAGAAATGTTTGCATTTGAATATATAATCAGGATAAAAATGGATTTTTTTCATTCTTAGTAGTAAATTTGAAATTTCTAATTTAAAAAAATAAATAAAATAAGACACATGTGGTGGTGTGTATCCTAGACATTTGGGTACACAGATGTTTAGCTGCTAATAGGACAACTTTTAAAAAGCGCTTGACCCAAGATAGAAAAAAAATACCACTTTTTTCCAAGCATGCAATGCTGATGCATCTGTTCTAAGGATGTCATATAATTATTTCCAGTTTCATGCAAAATAGGAGAGAAAGAATATCTAAATTCACAAGTGAAGCAAGAGTATTTCAAAGATTTTAAGTGCACAGATCTGTCATGTCATAGTTTCAAGAGGTGTCTCCTCTACTTTCATGGGAAACTGAACATGCTATTTAATCTCTCAGTGTTTTGGTGATTTGGGGGTCATGAGCAGTTTCTGTGTACCACAGGTATGATTACTGGGAGAAGTGCATGCTGAGTTTTTAGCTGGTATGTTGCATGGAGTTAAGGGGGAGAAGTTATTATTAAACCAAGCAGGTATAAGTTTATATGACTGCTTACACACATAAAAGGAATTATGACTTCAGTTATACATGGAAAGTGTGCATAAAACTGGGATTAATTAAGACTGGAGTTGGTTTTGAAGTCATCTATACCCTCTTTCCCCTCTGACTGTTGCACGATTGTTAAAACTGAGGTTTCACATTTGGTTGGATAAAGTCCTTAAGTGTCAGAAGAAAATAGTCAGGGCTCCTTAAGAAAAGGGATCCTGGTATTTGTGATAGACCTTTTAAGATGTCCTAAAGTCTTACAAGAACTGATTTTTTTTCAGAGTTCTACCAACTCTAAGAATTTCAAAACCAGTGTCTAGAGCACTATGGGAAATTTGATAACTAGACCAATGTGTAGTGGATAATGTTTCCTAAAGATCAATAACATCTTAGACGAGGCTGTGGTTGACACTTCTGTTCCTAATCAAAATGTTTCTTCTTTAAAGGCCAGCCGTGGTCTTGACTCTAGACTGATAGAGTATCTTGTGGGAAAATGATAAATTGCATACAAACCTTTTCATCTTTAGGTAATTATGGCTTAATTTTTATTTTGTTTATGTGCAAAAATGTGGGTGAAATTCTGTCTTCTCGGCAGCTGGCTTGAAGCTTTTTTTGAACTGAGGAAACATTGCCTTTGCTAAGCAGTTACATTCAGCCATCTGTGGAACGGGAGAAAGTGTGAGGCTGGGAGAAGATTTCATGCAGGAGGAAGGAGTCACTCCACATTCACAGGATGAAGGAGCTAGAGTTGAGACAAAGGTCAAGAGGAACCAAGGGGCTAAATGGGGAAAGAGATAAGGCCAAAAGGAAACCCATTTGCTACTTAGAAAGGACTCCTGACATAAAAGAACGTCCAATGGCTTCTTTGTTTGTTTGGGCTTTTGTTTGGTTTTGTCTTGAGAGAAATGTTACGGGCTCTGGCATGAAGGCTTCCTGTCTGTTTTACATGGAAACTTCCATGGCTCACCAAAGTTCATTTTTCAGAGAAATTCTTTGCGGAGAATGTAGACAAATCTTGCGCCTGCCTCGAGCAGAGTGTCAGGAAAAAAGAGAGCCTGAGTGGGAGGAATCCCACATGTGGTATGAGGAAGTGATGGTACCAATTGTGGAAATATGAGAAAACAGGAACAAGCAAAAGGAAGCACAGAAACCTTCCAGATTTCTACCTCCCTGAGATAGTTATTGTTAATGTGTTGATGTCTTCTCATTCTTGTTCCAGATTATTGTGTGCATTTGTGTCATTCTGTGATACCTCTCTCATATGAAAATAAGATCTGTTCAGTATGCATAGCTTTTTTTTTCTTTTTTCAGTATGCATAGCTTTATAATCATCTTTTCTTTGTTTAACAATGTATTGGATCCTGTTTCTAACTGCAGGTTGACCTCAGTAGTAGACTATTGCTAGTGGAAACATTGGTTGCCAGGATTTATTATGATAATCTCTGCTCTGGTAAATATCCCAATAGTTAGATCATACACACTTGTTGGATTATTTCCTTCAGATAAATTTTCCTCCCTTTTAGCCCATTTGTCTTTCTCTACTGTGACTGTTATAGCATGACTTGCTATAACACAATATCAGACTCATTGCTTAAACAAAAGACATTTACTTCATTTAGTTCTAGAAGCTGGGAAGTCTAAGATCAAGGTGGTGGCTAATTTATTTCTGGGGGCAGCTCTCTTTCTTCTTTTCTAGTTCATCTTGTCTTCTCATGAAGAATAAGGCAGAAATCCCCTCAAGGGAGTCCTAGCCCTTTGATTTTGCTTAAGCTTGATCCTTTTGAAGGATCCTTGAAGTCCACTGTGTTTGGGATCAGAGTTTTCACATAAGAGTAGCTGAGTGTTTCCTTGGTATTGGGCCTGGAGTGGGGTTCTGGACATACATATCTATTTCTCCTCAAGCTAAATACATGTACATTAATGAAATAGTTGCATAGAAAGAATTTAAAGCTATTATAATGAACACTATGCCACGTGGTCTAGTGTGGTTTGCATTAATATAATGAAAGCATTGGAGCAAACTAACTTTATTAAGAAAAGAAAGATTTATTTAGCACGTAGTCCTAGTAGGTTAAGTCACAATGCTGCACAAGCTCACTTCTAGAAGGGACTTCACGTGGGAGAAAGAGCTCATATCTTAAACCAAGAAACCAGAAAATAATTCAGGTATGAAACTTGCTTTTTATACAATGTGTTTTTAGTGAGAACTGATTCAGGTCCCACAGGACTACATAAACTCTGAGTACAGTATCCTTAAGAATATATTGACTTCTCACTGGGCCCCACTTCTTTGAAGGTGCTAAAAATGCCCATACTTTACTGCGCGTCCAACACAGGGTCCCCAGGGGACAAACCATGTCCATTCCATAGCGGTAAGAAGATACGCAGCTGCATGGAGATCTCTTCACAGGGGACTTAGATAATTTAAGGAAATCACAGAAGACTTCACAGGGGAAGAGCCACCTAGCCTGGATGTGAAGGAGGAATGGGAAATAGGTGAAGAGGGATGTAAAGAGGCTCAAGGGCCATAGGAACTGCTGGTACAGACCCTGAAGGGCAGGAGGGAATAGGTGAGAACAAAGGACTAAATAAAGGTCAGAGTTAAGGGACTAGATATAGCCAACAGGTTGGAAATAATTCTGGCTCAAGAGCTAAAGTATTTCTTATCTTTACTGTAAGTAAACTTGCCTTTAAGGAGTGCTGTATCACATTCAATTGTATTGTTTTAAATTCTACGTTGAATATCGTGCCATTTTTCAATAAAGTGTGGAGAAGACAAAATCAACAAAGTCATCAAATCTACAAAATCATAGAATAAATACCACATTATCCAATCATCTGTTGATGGGTATTCAGGCTATTTCCATGATTTACTTAACATAAGTTGTTCTGATATTAGTACTGGTGTATTTTTTTAAGATTTAATTTTACAGACACAAAAATAGAAAAACAGTAACATGAAAGAGTACATATAGTACAGAACTTCAAAACAAGAAAAATGTAACAAAGGTTGTATTACATATCTTCATCATCAAATCTACATAGATTAATAGATACAGGTATGTAAGATTGGTCAATTGAACATTAATATCTTCCATAAACATCTTATTATTTTTTAACTCTTCCAAATGAATTTTGTATTTAAGTCACTCTTCTAAAAAAAATTATAAGGGCTATGGATGCAGAAAAAGCAAGGTCCTGAGATTGATTCCCAGTACCACCCAAAATTAATTAATTAATTAATTAATTTATTTATTTATTCTTTCTTTCTTTCTTTCTTTCTTTCTTTCTTTCTTTCTTTTGAGTCCTTACACTAGGGGGACTATACAATTGTTGCATACGTAGGTCTGGCTTATTTTACTTGTGAGTATATGTTCAAGATATATCCATTTATGTGTTAAGTCTTCTAGTTTGCCATTCCTTATAACTGAGTAACATTCCATTTTATGAAAATATCACATCTTTTTCAACTATTCTTCAGATGATAGGCATTTTGGTTGTTTCCAAGATTTGACAATCATAAATTGTGCTGCTATGAGCATAGGTGCACAGATATCACTATGATATGACGTTTTCAGTTCTTCTGGAAAAATTTCCAATGGGGGATAGCTGGATTGAATGGGATTTCCAGTTCTAGTTTTTTAAGGAGTGTCCACACCACTTTCCATAGTGGTTGCACCAATCTACATTCCCACCAGCAGTGGAGAAGGGTTCCTCTTTCCCCACAGCCTCTCCAGCATTTGTTGCTGGTTGATTTCTTTATGATAGCCATTCTTTCTGGGGTGAGATGCTATGTAAGTGTTGTTTTAATTTGCATTTCATGGATGGCTAGTGATGTGGATCATTTCTTCATGTATTTATTGGCTTGCTGAATTTCTTTCTCTGAGAAGTGTGTGTTCATCTCAGATGCCCATTTTTGGATTGGGTCTTTGAATTTTGGGATCCTAATGGTTTTTAGTTCTTTATAGATTCTAGATAGAAGACCTCTGCCTGAGTTCTTATTTAAAATCTTTTTGAAATTTGTAAGTTGTCTTTTCACTCTGTTGATAATTTCTTCTGACGTGCAAAAACTTCCTACCCGGAGGAGGTCCCATTTGTTGATGCTTTCAAGTGTTAAACGTGCATTTTGATTCTTGTCCATGAGCTCCTTGCCTACCTCCATGTCTTCAAGATTTCCTCTGACTTTCTCCTCTAGGAGATTTAGAGTTTCTCTTTTAATATTTAGATCTTTAATCCATTTTGATTTTAGTTTAGTACATGGTGATAGATCTGGGTCAAGTTTTAGTTTTCAACATATGAAGAGCCAGTTTTTCCAGCACCATTTGTTAAAGAGGCTATCTTTGTTCCAGTAAACATGTCTGGCTCCTTTGTAAAAAAAAAAAAAGGTGGTTGAGTGTGTTTGTATTTGCTTCTGCATCTTCTAATCTATTCCATTGATCCTCAGGTCTATTTTATGTAGATGTCATGCTGATTTTATCATGGTAGCTCTGCAGTATAACTTTAGGTCAGGAACTGTAATGCCTCCTTGTTATGGTTTATGTCTACATGTCTCCCCCCCCAAAAAAAAGCCTCATGCAATCATGAAGAGGGGACTTCTATCGATTAACACTCATGAGTCTTTGGAACTATGGGTTTTAGTATTGATGAGGTTATTGGTCTGAGTACTGCTGAGCAGACAGCCTGACGTAATATAAAGAGAGACAGAGATGGACTCTGGTTGTTGCTCTCTGCTCCCTTGGTTGTTCTGTGGCCTCTGCTGCCATTGTTGCTGTTCTTCCACCATGAACTGCTGCTCTCTGCCATGTGCCTCACTGCCTTGGAGCTAGCCAAGTATGGACTGAAAGTTCCAGTAATTGTAAGGTAAATAAACCTTTCCTTCCTTCATTTCGGGTGTTGGGTATTTATCCCAGCAATGAGTAAAAAGTAACTAAGACACTCCTGCCTTGTCTTTGTTGCCCAGAATTGTGTTTTTAATTCTAGGTCTTTTCTGGTTCCAAATAAATTTTGGGATTGATTTCTCGAGGTCTGTGAGGTAACAAGGAAATACTAAAATAAATAAACACTTCAGAGTGTTTGCAACTCCTTTCAACAGTCCAGGCCTAAGATACGACCTGAGATGGGCTTACGAAAACACCCACACTATAAGCGAAACACAGCAACAGAGGATGAAAGTGGCTCCAGCCACAGTTGGTGACTCCGTCATGGAACTGTCTGGCCAGGGCTCTTTGCTGTCCTAGAGAACAACAATCAGATATCTCCAGATGAAAAGCATGTGCACCTAACACAAGAATGTTACTACAGAACTCCAGGACTTTCATTGACAGATTACAGAATGAGAGTGCATTTTCATCCAAACTCCCATTGTCAACTGACATAGATATTTGTTGAGCGTACTGGTAAAACTCCTAAGAAACGTAGCATTTCCTAGTCAAATGCACTATTCAGCAGTCACTTGGCCTTGTCTCAGGCTACTAGTCCATGTGGTTCCTTTGTGTGATGCATGGCATGGTTGTTTCACATGCTGTCTGTGTGGTCTAGGCAAAGGTAGCCTTCCACTGCTGCATGAGTGCATGGGCGGTAAGAAGAGTTCAGGCCACATCCACCTTTTGCAGCCCCTGTTCTTAAGCACCTTCTGTCAGGCCTAATCAGTAAGACAGGCAAATACCTTTGCATTGCTCTGTGCTTGGGGTGATTGATGATATAAGATACAACTATTAGGTTATTTTCCTCATCTTTTTCTGAAGGCTTTTTTTCACAGGAAAGATAGAAAAATAATAAAAAAGCAAGGTTTGAAAGCCACTGCTATTTTTATTTGCTTTCTGAATACTTGATCTGATGTGTAATTTAGTCTTATTTTTGTACTGAGGACAAATAGATCATTTTGTATAACTGATATCTTAGTCCCATAAGGCAAATCAGCAGATTTGATTGACTTTGGTTATGATTAAGATGACAGTTCACTTTACACTCTCCTCTGTTTTCACTCAATACTCTCTCAGCTACCCTACACTATGCGATTGGTTATAGGATTCCCAGATACCCAAATCCTTGGTTGCTTGTGTCTTTTCTACAATGCTGTGTTAGTTGCACATAACCTATGCCCATGCTTCAGCATGTTTTATGCCTTTTCTAAAGTATGTATCATACTCAATGCAATGCAAATGCAATATAAGTAGTTGCTACCCTGTATTGTTTAGGGAATAATGACAAGGGAAGAAATCTATAAATGGCCAGTAAAGATGGAGTTTTAAAACCTTTTTGATCCCTGTTTGGATGAACCTGTAGGGGCAGCATACAAGGTCATGAAGGACCAGACGTGAGGTGATCTGGCTGACATTGACCGCCAGGGTTGATTTGGCTGATCTGGCTGGCTAGGTGAGTGTCCCTTCCTCCCTCAACAATCCATGTGCTACACCCCTTCTGAAGCTGTGATCTCAGCCATAGAGGATGACCACCCCTGATAGAGGAGGAGTGTTCCTTGGTCAAGAGTGTACAAGTAGTTGCGCTCCCAGACTCGAACCTCCAAACAAGCCCTCAAGGGCATGAAGGGCCCTTCACTTTTCTTTTTAAATGCCGTTCTGGATTTTTCTTTCTTTTTATTCCTGGTTACGAAGGATATATATGTACATTTGTGTGTGTGTACGTGTGTGTGTGTGTGTGTGTGTGTGTGTGCTTTCAGAAAGACCAAAGTGGTAGCAGCATAAAATGAACATGCTTAAGTTTTGAAATTAGTCTTTTCTAAAAACATTAAAAAAAAAAAAACATTTTGAACAACTTAAGGGAAAGCAAAGAGAAAAGTGTGCAAGACCTTGCTATGGACTGGTTGGGTGAGGGAATATTATGATGATCAACTGAGGAAAATACAGGGCTTAACTGAAACTATTTCCCTTTTTCCCCCAAATTGTCTTTCTTAAGTATACATCCAGTATGCTAAATATTGCTCCTACGAGGCTACCTATTAAATCAAGCCTGGCCCTAAACTGATAACAGTTGTTTAAGGAAACAAAGCTAGCAATTGGACTACATGGATATGATCTCAAAAAATTCCTGGCATTCACATTGCCATGGAAACTGATTTCACCCATGGGTTTCTTTTGAGTTCTTAGATGCTCCGTGTGTGATGCTTCACTTCTTCATTTTGTTCCTTTCTTTAAAGCAGTCTTTTCCACTTAGAGGAAACATGATCTTTTTCTTTTAAATCTGTTTCAAGATAAACAAAATGAGGTTTCTCTCTCACAGTGTGCCACGCTTTGTTGGGAATACATATACAGAAAGAGTGGAATAAAAATAAACAAAGCAATTATTCAAAGCAGGATGAGTAGCAATGTAGAAAGTAAACTGACAGTGAAGCTGAAGGCTGTGAGGGCTGGCGCACTGGATGACACCAAATTTTCACAGAAGAATTTGAGTGCATATGGTTTCACCAAATAAAGTCCTAATTTTCATCTCTTTTCTGGAAATGTTTATTATGCTACAAAACATACCATCTGAACTTCCAATGGCATAGGATAGCAAGTATTTATTTCTTGCTCACGAGACTGTGGCTTTACGGGAGTGGCTTTATTTCTGCTGATCAGCCAGGTGGCCCTACCTCTGTTGCCACTAAGGGTGAAGTCTCCTCAGTGCTCCTGCATGCTGGGTGCAGACTAGAGACAGTGGCCTCAAGGAACATTTTCTTTTCATGGAGGTCAGAAACTCCTAGAGAGGCAAATGTAAGCACATGATTTTTCTTAAATCCTTTCTCAGAACAGACTTGTTGTTATCTTGCCCTTGTTGGCCTTCTTGCCTTAATTTGGAAATGCAGCCAGGGTCAAAGTGGGAGAGGGCAGGGAAAAGTCTTTCTTTGACAATGGTGAGAGTAAGAAATAATGGGATTTGTAAAAAGCTGATTCCAGGGAATGACCATGTCTTATATTTATTTATTTATTGACTTGTGAAGTAAGGCTTTGGAGCATATTAGTAGTCTGCTGAAGATCAAATGAAGAGATAATGATTAGTAACTAACCTACTTATTGTTTAATTGGTACATTTCATGTATTTGTGGTCTACATATTTGTGGTGGTACTGACATTTGAATGCAGGGCCTTTGTTCTGACCAACAACCCTAATTGTTCATAAGCATTCGTTTTACATTTTGTTTTTGAAGCAGTGTCTTGCTAAGTTATGAAGTTGTCTAGCCTGGACTTGAACTTGTAGTTCTCCTCTTCTAGCCTTTCAGATGGTTTTAAATAAATAAATGCATAGTAATAGATAAATAAAGCTAAGATATTCCTTACATCATATAATTACCTTTATTTTTGTGGTAAGAACATTTATTTCTTTTTATTTTTTAAATCATTTATTTATTTAGTATAGGGTTTTGCTATGCAGCTTGAACTCATAGTGGTCCTTCCGCCTCAGGCTTCCCAGCCCTGGGATTGTAGGCATGCACCACCATGTCTGGTTTTCCTGGCCTGCACTGCATACTTGGTGTACTGGGAACTGAACCTGGGTCCTTGTACTTGCAAGGCAGGCACTTAGACTTCTGAGCTATTTCCCTAGCCCAGTAAGAACATTTAAATTTTATCTCTTAGTAATATTTAAACCTATCATACATTGGTACTGACAATAGTTACAATCCTTTACTTGTGATAGAACTTATTCCTATTTTGAGGATGAAATTTTTATAACCTTTGATCTAATTTCTCTCCAAACCCTTGTTTTTCTCAGATTCTACTACTTCCTACTCTTCTCTTTGCTTCTCTCAGGTGAAAATTTTTAGAGACCACGTGTAAGTGACAGCACTTGGCGTATATCTTTCTGCCTCTGACTTATTTTACTTAGCATAGTGTCTTTAAGGTTTATCTATGTTGCTGCCTATGAAAGGATTTCCTGTGTTTTCATAGCTTAGTAGCATTTGATTAGATATATGAACCACATTTTTCTGTCCATGCATCTGTTGAACAGTTAAGTTGCTTCCATTTCTTAGCTAAGGTAATCTCATCCTCTTTTATTTTATACCCCACAGTGATTTGCTGCATTATATGGCCGCAGTTCTACTGCAATCATTACTATGTTAGATCTGTTTGAGTTGAGTAAGAATCACCTAGGTAATTAATAATGCACTGGTATGTCTGCTGATGATAGACATATAGACCACAGCCTGAGGAGGGAAGGCCCACCCTGGAAGGGGACGACACCAACCCATGGGCTTGTAGCCTGGATGGAATAAAAAGGAAAAGAAAATATCTGCCTTTTTTTTTTGGACAAGTGCTCTGGTTTTCACCAGTTGATCTCCAGTCTCTTCAGGCTTCCAGGGAAGTTCTCAGACTTCTAAATCAGATTGTTTGAGTTCCTGACTCAGACACACACTGGTAACTCTGTGGTGAGCTTCCAGGCCCACATCCTTGGACTACTATTGAATTCTCTGGCTGTCCAGCATGCAGACAGCTGCTGGGACTCCTCCCCTTTGATCCTAATAAGGCCCTCATGTAATTATATATACAGTTTATATTAATTCTGTTACACAAGTGAACCCAAGCTAATATATGTATTAATTACCTTTATTAAAGCATATACATTAATCTCCATAAAATTATAATATTGGTTGAAAATATTATTAAATATCTACATGTCAGTAATAAAATTACCATTAATTGTTAGCCTCTGGAATGTTTCTGTTTGTGCCAACTGGAGAGGTAGCCTACTGGGATAGATGTGTAGAGCCGGGCAGATTGCACATGCCATTGTCACTATAACTTCGGGGTTTTTGTTATTGGGCTAAATCATGGATCCACAAACAGTGGCCTGTGAGCCACTCTGCCTATTAAGATGCTATCTGTGAGCTAAGAATGGTTTTTACATCTTTGAATTATTGTGGAACATAGAGAATATACTCTTATTTGTGAGATATAGGAAACTCAAATTTCAGGGACACAGAGAAGCTTTGCAGGACTCAGCTGTTCTCATCTGTTTACATGTTGCTTCTTTCTGCTTGTGAGCTCCAGCCACAGTGCTGAGGAGCTGAAACAGCTACTGTATGGCCCACAGGAAGAAAATCCTTACAGTGCCTTTGCTTTGCCAACTCCTGGATACCACGATTTACCTAGTTATGCAATGTTACAATTCCATATTGCTCCTAATACATGTGAATCCTAATGCTTTCATGCCACAACATAGGGAGGGAGCATGGTATCTGATGAGTTCATTCACCTCCTGGAGCCTCTGTCATTCTGTGACAGCAAGGAACTCAGGCAAAGTGAGTCCTGACTCTCCTTTAATAGTACCTGAACTCCTACTATGAGCCATCATTTTTTTTTTTTTTTTGTAACAAAGACCAAATTCTTTCTCTTGTCTAGGTAAAATGGTCCACCCTGCTCACTAGGAGTATCTCAACATGGGGGAGGATTACATATCCAGATGTTCAAAGGTTGAGGAGCACAGCTCCATACTGTCTCCATCTACGTATAATTACAGTTTGAGTATTGCCAAAAATAGCTCTCTCAGCCCTCAGTAGACATTGATTTACATTTTGCAGTGGTTTATACCAGCAATTTATTTTCTGGTTATTGTTTTTCATAAACTTAAGGGGTTTTTTTCTGTAAGCAGAGATTTTGATTTCATTTTGTTTTATAAAAGCAAATGTCATCCCACAAGGGGAGACAGCTCTTGTTATAAACACATGTGTGGAGAACTGTAAAACTTAATGAAATTCACAACCAAACGTTATAATAAAATGGCCTCAGGACAGAAACAATCTAATCAGCCTCTAGTGAGTCACAGATGATCAGCTGCAATGGTACACAGGTGGCTGAGGGCACAAGGCTCTTGGCGTCTTGCCTCACAACACACTGGGGACACAAGTTTTATGACCCAACCCCGCATGCCCCGTCCCACTGTACTGTTGTGTATTTCTGTCCAAACCTGCCCTGGTAATATAGCTGCATAGGAATTATAGTCTGAAAAATCCTGCTCATTAGGAGAAGTTAGCAAATATTTTACTGCCTGAGTAAGGACCAAGTCTTTTGCAGAGCTGAGTCCAGATGAGGTCAAACTAAAAGTTTCAGATCCTTGGCTGAGTTTTGCAGCTTTGAAAAGGAACACAAGGGAATGGCTTCCCTTCTGTCCCCTCTGTGTCTCAGTCTTCTTTTGCTAATTCCATTGGAGGAATAGAGAGTACTTTTACAATGTGTATGATATGCCTTATTGAATTGAACAGTTACTGAAAAACTTGGCATGAGTTTAAATTAATAAAACGTAGGTATCCAAGCAGCTTAAAGGAGTATCAATAAAGGGATAGTTTTGCAACTTTTTGTCCCCAAAGTAAATCCTGAACTATTTCATAAATCATAGTGGAACACTGTAATCTTACTAAAATTAACCAGAAGGCCATTCACTGCACTTGACTGGGCACTGATACTAAGTGAGGCAGGTGAGAAGTAAGTTTTCCTTCTAAACAGACAGTGCACATCCTCCCATGGCATCGACTAATGTAACGGAGAGAGGGGAGAGGATCATCAGTCTCATGAAACTATAGGTGACATAGAAAAATGATTTAATTTGAAAAAAGTCATATTTTATTATTTTGAAAATAAAATATCTTACCCTCTCCCAGTTCCCTCATCTTTCTCCGACCCTCCTCCTCCTTCATCACACTGACAGGGGCAACACTATGGCCAACAACTATTTCCAAGAAAATATCCACTCCTTATTTTCATCAGAATTAATCTGAAGCGTGGTGAAGCACAGAGCCTACCAATCCCTCATGATAAATGTAACCATTTGTATGCATTCAAGCATGTATTTATGAAAAAATTAATAGTAGGTTCAGAAACCAGAATACCAGGGATTGCGTCCTACCTCACTGTGCATAACTTTGTGACCCCCGGGAAAATTAGTTCATGTCTCTGGTCCTCAGCCTTCTTTGGAGCAGGAAGAGGATAAAAAGAAACCGACCTATGGGTTATTATGTGCATACAATGTATGGGAAGAACTTAGTATAGTGGGCAGCATACAGTAAGTGCTCAACTAACATTAGCGAACACGAATAGAGTTATTTGGTCTATGTGCTCATTTGCCTGTCTAAAAGTTATGTAATAAGAAAATGGTATGAAAATTAACACTTACTGAGTGACAATGAGTAGATCTTGGCCAGTTGCTTCTGTTCATTATCTTATTTAATTCTCATAATCTTGTGATAATAGTTAGTTTGCACAGATGACAAAGAAAATTCTAAAAAGACAACCGACTGAGGAAAGATTTGTGAAGCGTATGTTGGTAGAACCAGCATCTACTACTGGGAAAACTTACTACTTACAAAGCTCGGGTTGTGTGTTTAACTTTGCCGGTGTCTCTTACTATGCTCTTGGGCAATTTAACTGCTTTAAATTCCATTTTTTTTCCCTGCACAAAAGTTGATATTGACAGAAACTGCCTGACAACGATGTTTCAAATAAGTGTGAACTGTTGCTACGCAGAAATGCTTGCATGACACAGACTATTGGAGAGTTAGTGACCAATGAGGTCGGTCATTATCATAAAGACTTGCCTGCATCTGTGGCTCTGTGTTTCCTCACCAGAGCATCGATTATGCTGATAGCCCACCCTTGACCCCATCAGAGGATGAGATGTACAGTTGTGTGCCCCCCTCCCCCGAGACCTGCTGACCCATGTGAGCCCTCTGCTCTGCACAAAGGCTTAAGCGCCTATCAGGTAATCCAGAAATGTAAAACTGTTTTTTGGATGGCTAAACAAATCTATTTTTATGGCGAAGTCATCTACTTTTTTGTTTGTATAGAGACAAAGCATAAGAACTAAAAATTTTGAAATAAGTTACGTCTTAATTTCAAGGAGAATTTGCTGAAGAGTACTTGTCCCTTTTTGTCTTAAACTGATGCATAATGAACAGCTCTAACAGGGCTTTCTTGCTCATAAAAAAAGAGAGGGAGCCATAGAAAAGAAAGGTATCAAGGCCAACCTTGTAATTTAAATACTCTTCTTCGTGTTCATGGCAACATCCTCATTGTGCTCTTACCCCTACTAGTTCTTTTTCTGTGTAGCAAATTATGGTAAGACTTTATGAAGACTATTTAATTCTCTTTAAAATTCCTGAAATCAAGATTCTCATTTCTATTTTCTTGGGGAAAAAAGAAAGAGTATTCAGAAAGTTTCAGTGTCTCTCCGAAGAACACACAGCAAAAATGTATATGGATGAGAGCTGGAATCCTCAGTCTGAACTCAGAGCCACACCCTTGCTATCTCATTTCATTTTCATAAGCCTATTTTTAGATATTTATTGAGCACCCACCATTAAAATCAGCCAGTATTTTCAAAGTAGCGTGTACAATGCTAGGCACAGAATAAGTGCTACATGTATTTGACATATACAATCATAACATTCTTCATCCTACTGCAATATTTCAGTGAACAAAGCAGGCCATGAAGATTGCTTCTCTGAAGCTTGCACAGAGCAGCAGAAACAGACAATAAGAAATGAGCATAATAAATAAAAAGGAGAAGACAACAGCAAGTTCAAAGTGTCGGGGAGAATGCACAGCCAGGGTGCGGTAGAGCAGGTGTGTCTGTGAGGGTGGTGGGTGGCAACGTTCAATAGGGTAGTTGGGTAGGGCATGTTGGGTAAGAAGATGTCACTGTCTCAGGGGAAGGCGTTCCTTCAGGGGAACAGTAAGAGCTGTGGCTCAGGGGGCCTGAGGGGGACATAGAGGACTTGGTTCCCCAGCTGGAGTGAGCAAGGGCTGAAATGGGAGGAAATGAAGTCAGAGAGATGATGTGAGAAAGAAGACACTGGTGCCGTGCACCACATCCTTCCTGGCCCAGGCTGGTTGGCCCAGATCCTGTCTTGTGACCTCTGGATTCTGTTCCATGATTTTTAGTTTCTCTGCAGGGACATTTAGAAAGCCTCACCTCCCCCTTCCAGTGTAGACATCCCTGGGGACAAGAGAGTTAAGGTAAGGTGCTCAGGCATTGGTTGTCTTATAGGGCCTATTGGATGCCCAACCAGTGAAAACTATGAAGGCCAAGGATTACCTGGGAGGTCACTAACCTATAACGTTAGTCAGTCATGCACAGAGATGAGAGACAAAGGTGATAGAGGGGGAAGTACAGCTAAGAGCAGGGCCCTTTGGGGAGAGTAAAGTCTGAACAACAGCAATAACCAATTTAATTTATATTAAATATTTCTCAATTCAATTTAATTTAATTTAATGCAATTTCACCAGTATGTAGTAACTATCTGCTACATGAAGTCATAGCAGAGAACAAAAAAGAATTTTATGACATGGAGTGAAATTTCATACATCTTAAAGAATTGGAAAGAACACTGATGTTTGGATTCAAGAGCAGGACTTGGCAAACTTCCTGTGAAGACCAGAGAGTAAAACGTTAGGTTTTGTGGGCCATATGGTCTGTGTCGCTGCTATGCAATTTCGCATATGTAGTGTGAAAGCAGTTACCTATAATATGGAATGAAATAGTTTTAGCTGTGTTCCAATAAAACTTTATTTACAAAAATAAGTTGCAGTCTGGATTTGGCCAATGAGAAGCAATTTGCTGACATCTGCAGTACTGAATGCACATCGCCACCCCTACTGCAGAAGTAGCTGCCTGCAAACTGTCCCTACTCACTACTGGAACCATGTTATCTGCCCCAGTACAGTCCTAATTATCATAGAATAAGCAGCATCTTCTCTATTAACAAATGAAGACATACCAGTCTTCTCAAGAAGGAAAAAGTTTTAGCTACACCACACAGTGATTAAATTGGAGAAGTGAGAAGAAATTCATAAAACATTATTTCACAGGTTATGTTCTCTGTCATAGCATAGAATAGGCATCACAGATAACAAATTAAGTGTTTAGGCCTTGACCCAAGCCATGAACAATGAGATGGAATTTAACTGAGATATCATCACTGTGGTTTCTTTCAATGTTTGTTTCAGCTCTGGGGATGGAAAAGGAAGATACGTGCACTCTCTGCCTTCCTTGGCATGTGGGAGGATGTCCCTCCAAGATTTTCAAGCTTCCTTACTCTTGGTTTCTTTGATTCTCTTGTAAACAGTTAGGGCTTTATGAATGAGAGAGGGTGTTTTTAGGCTATGGGAAAATAAATCACCTTTCCCTTATTGCCAGCAAGTCTCTGGAAAATTCGAGTAAAGCAATCAGAGAAAAAAATGGTCTTTAAGTCATGTGAAAATTTGGAACTTGCAGAGAGATAACTATATCCCTATCCACCACCTTCTCTGTATTCTTTCAGGACCTCTGCATCCAGAGCTGTGACACCATCAATCCTCTTCCTACCCACAGAAATTCTCAACTCATAACCATTGCCCTTTCTCCCTGTGCCTGAAGAGTCTGTCCCAAGATGGTCACATGCCTGATGCTGTCTGCTGTTCAGATCCATTTCAGTACTCATGTCTTTCAAGCTGCTTTTCAGAGCTCCTAGCTTACATTTCCCAACTCTGGTACTTGCCATGTGACTCTAACCTTTGTTCACATCTTTGTTGTTTGCATCTTTCTTTACTTGTTTGTTTATTCATGTACCTATTTAGGCTATGCTCTCTGATGAGACGGCAAACTCTGAGGGAGCAAAGATCTTGGCTGTCTTGTTCAGTCTACGCATGGTGCCCAAGGCTATGCCCAGCACAAAGATGACTTTTAGAGTGTTGACTGGATGTATAATCTGCAAGGGCAGCAAAGCACATCTATCGAGTGCTTCCAATCAGGCAAGCATCATGCTATGCCTTTGAAAGCAACCCCACTTAATTCTCTTAACAACTCCAACTCACCATCAAGTGGTCATTATCCCCACTTTGCAGGAGATACAGTGGAGGCTTTGGAAGATGAGCCCTGCAGGGTGAGAGCCACAAAAGTGTTATACAGCAGCGCCACTGTGCCCATTCCAGTCTATCTGACATTGAAGACATTGCTTTATATGGTGAAAGTGTGCTAAGTAAGGGGCCAAGAGCCAGCCCCCAAAAGACACACAACTCTTACAGTCCCATGAGGGCACAGGGCCTCATAATGCTCAAAGTTTTTGCCATCTGGGTCCAGTTCAAAGTGATGCTGATGAAGGTGCAGAGAGGTTCATGGAAGTCCATGGCAAGGTGCAAGGGTATGACTTTGTATGCTGTGATTCCAGGGCAAACAGGGCTCAGACCAATTGTCTGGAAGACCTTTACAAGGCAGATTACTAAAGAGAGCTTCAAGGTGGGACTGGAGAGCAAAACGGGCATTTCTTCCTCCAACGTAGGCCCACATGCCTAATTCCTGCCTTGGAGGTGATTGCTGTCACCTCTCCCACATTTTGGAGCTATGTTAAGAAGTGACACCTCATAGAGCTTCTCAGTTCAGGCACCCATTTGAGCATCTGCCCATTTGCTTTGCTCTTCTGGCTTTGATGTTGGGCCCCAGTCTGTTGGTTCTGGGGGTTGTGGTCAGGGCGTTTGAGGTTCAGAAAGTGGGAGGCAGGCTTTGTGTTTGAACTGGCCTAGTGATTGATTAACTCTTTCCACAGTCAATCCAGTGAAAAATAGATGACTCTGCATAGCAGCTTCCAGATGGGTGGCGTACAGGCT
>PVJA010000011.1:107959-152959 GCA_004027025.1 Myocastor coypus | reverse complement strand
TGCTATAATCTACAAAACTCATATGATGAGTATGTTAGGTATAATTTTTATGCTTCTCCAGAACCGAGTGACATTTTCTTATAATGCAAAATGGCACATTAAAGCAGAAAGGATGTGCCAAAAGGTCTCTAAAAGTAAAAACTGAAAGGGAGAAATGTTAGCCCATCAAGAGAAAAGTCTATTATGGAATTCAAAGACAAAAAAGACATCTCACTGTCATTTCTTCATAATACAGAAATGAGAGTACTTGAAAGAATTGAAGTTTAAAACATCCTCAGAGGATTTGACTAACCCTGTTAGATATAAAAAATGATATGTTTTGTTATATAGGTCTTATTTCAACTTGGCCTTAACCACCCAGCAGAAAAGTTTAACCACAAGGCATAAAAAGTAAAGCCAGATTAGTATGCTGAGCTGTAAAAGGCTCAAGTCAACAGCTTCTGACATTGCCAGTTCTGCCAATAACTCACTACTATCATAGAATATTGGACTATGCATACAACTACCTTTTCTTAGTTCAATGAGAAGAAATATTTGTATGAACAGTGTTTAGAAGGGTTGTCATGTCTGTATCTTGTATTCTGAACAACTACTACAAAGACAACAATATGCATTGTATTAATTATTGTGGTTGTCCTACTAACGTCTTTTGAAATTATCTCACTATTATTTCTTACTAAAAGTAATAAAAAAAAGAGAAAAAATCTCATTCAGCCCAGCTATTCCCTTTCTGAGTATTTTCCAAGAAGAATTAAAAACATCAAGAATTAAAAACAAATATACCACAATGGTATATTTGCACCCATGTTTACAATAGCTATAATTTGTAATAGCTCAATCTTGGAAATAACACAAATTTGCATCAGCCAAATAGTGGATAAAAAAGATGTAGTCTTTTTATTTGATAAAATATTCTTCAATCATAAAGAAGCATAAACTTGAGTCTTCTATAGGTAAATGAATACAACTTGAGACCATTTTCATAAGACTCACATGGGTAAACATCATATTGTCTCCCTGGTATGAGAAATTGAAAGAATAAATAGGGTCTAAAATGTACAATAGATGTTATGATATAAGAAAAAAGTGTTCAAAAGAAAAAATGAGTTAAGATGGGAAAAGGTGAAGAAAGACAAAAGAAAAAAATACCAGTTAGTCATACTATTGTGTCTCTTGGTTCACTGAAAAGAGAGGTTTGTGTTAATATTGATTGGAGAATTTTTATGTTTACATCTTGTGTTCTGAGTAACTACTTAATAGATAACTATATGCAATGTACTGTTATTATTCTATTTGGTATAGAATTTTGTTTTACCTTTTTTCCATAAATGAAAGAAAAAGAATGCTAATGGGAAATTTAAAAAGTCAACCAAGAAAAAAAAATCCCAGTAGTGGTCAATGATTGTAATAATTCTCTGAGTGGTGTCAAATCAGTTGACCTACATCTGAGAAGCTATCTAGTAATCAAACAGCAAGGAAAAACATTGTTATACAGTATTAATATACTTTCTGGGCCAAATATAGAGAAATTGTTATTTATTCAAAATAAGGGAGCTCAAAAAGTCATTTACAGATTAGGTATAGATTAAATATTTGTATAAATATTACAGATTTAATAGACCAAGTAGTTGGAAAATGCAGGATAGCAAAAAGCTAACCACGTCTTTATTGACTTTCACATTACATCTCTTTGGTTGGAACTTCATTGAAATTATACCACTTACAGAACAAAGTAAAGGCCAATAGACAGCTTAAAGTGTATTGTTCAGAAAAGGATGATAGAGAAAAAAAAAAAACAAAACTGTCAAAAAACAAAGAAGCCCTCAGAAGGAGACTAGATACAATTGTTCAGATTATACCTTTGCACTTGTGCATTGAATGTTTTAAGATATACACATTAAAATTATTTAATAAATTTGATAAAATTTGTATGTTTATATATCTTGTTAGATTATCTCATAAAAATTAATGAAAGATTATTATATAATATTTGGTCATCCTGTATTTAAATAATTGGACCAGTAAATGATTAATGAAATGACTTTCAATGAATATCTTAGATCTGGCAGTATAGTTCAGCAAACTAAGCACTTGCTTAGGAAAGTGCAGGGGCTAGGGTTTGATTCCTGGCCCTGCCTGACATGCCAGCCCTGCTGTCGGGCGCACTGAGCCGGTGATGGAGTCCAGGCATGGTGACATGTGCCTGTAATCCAGCACTTGGGAGGCAGAAAATTGGAGGATCACTATGAGTGAGACCCTGAAAAAAAAGGGGGGATATCTTAATAATTTTTCCCATTTTATGCTAAGATAAAATTCCTAGCACCTAATGTTAAAAGGAGGATAGGTTTATTTCAACTCACAATTTGTAGCAATTTCAGTCTGCAGTATGCTGGCTCCCAAGCCGGGCCACATGGCAGAAGGGTATTGCAGAGTCTAAAAATAGTTCATGGCATGAGAGGCAGCAAGCAGTAATCAGGAAACAGCAAGCAGCAGCCGAAGCAGCAGCAGCAGCAGCAGCAGCAGGAGCAACAGCAGCAGCAGCAGCAAAAAGCTGGCCTTCACGCTGTCCCTTTATGTCCCATACAGGATGTGAGCCTATTCATCTAAGCTACCCAAACGACGGGGCTTCCATTATCCACTCCCTTAATTCCAGTATCACATCTTCACTCCACATTGATACATCCTAATTCAACCACTTCAAACCCCCCACGTATGACTCCTCAGAGACGTTTGGGAGACATGTAGATAGAAGGCATAACAAAAAGGCTTCCTCTTGACTTCTTCCTGGCATTCTCTCTCCTTTCTTTTGGAGAGAGTATCCAATGACAACATCAGGAAAAATCTGAGGGTTTGCAGCTGAAGGTAAGTGAAAGTACTTCAGGTGCAGAGACGAGTATCAGGTCCGAGAAAAGGTTTCTGTTGCTACTAGCATGCTGGCAGTCAGGACAGTGCTGTTGATGCTCAGCATTTTTTGCTATGCATGAAATAAATATTTGGACTTGTGAAAATACTTCAGGACAGCATCTATGTCTTAATATTCTCCTTTAATGTTTTACTTTTTTGGAGGTATGAGATGATTGAACCCAGGGCAGTGCACCATTGAGACAGAGTCTCACAAAGTTCCCTAGTAGAACTTGAACTTGCAATCCTCTTGCCTCAGCTTCCTGGGTGCTAGTATCCTAGGTGTGTTCAAACTTTCTTTACAGTCTGGTAGTCTGCTGCTGTGCAGGGTCCATGGGCTCTGGACCCAGCAATTTTTAAAATAGTACAGACAGGTTTTATTTTGTATTCGAAGCCTTCCTGTCTCCACGGTCCCAGGAAATTTTAAAGCTGGGTTCTATCACTTAGGATGCCAGATTCTTCAACTATAAACAAGAGACCAAGATCACAAAAAGTGACAATTGCCATGTCAGAGGGCTTTCCATGGCTTATTTCATTCTTACAGTAACTTATGAGGTGTGATTAAAATATGCAGTGGGTTTTTTTAAAAAAATTAAATTAAAAAAATTGTAGGACTCTCTCTCACACACACACACACACAAACACACACACAAAGACACAGACAGACAGATAGACACACACACACACACACACACACACACACACACACACACACACAAACCTAAAAGTCATGCCACTTTCTAGGGTTCTAAGTTTCTGGAAGTTTTGTTCTGTAAGTATCTTTACTAGATATAATCAAAATTACTGCCCCTGACTGGAAACCACTGGAAGGATGGGTGGCAAAAATCATTGCAGTGAGTCTTCATCTACCTCATTTACTGGATCTGACTCCTGGCTCTTTCTTAAAGTTAAAATGACCATGAGGGGTAAAGATTTTGAATCAATTCAGAGTCATCAAGGTTGCCACAATAGCACAACTAAAGAGACTTATGAAAGAGAACTTCCAAAACTGCTTCAGAAAGTAGCGAGAAGGAGATAGCTGTGTTTGACATGAGAGGGATTCTTTTGAGAAGGGTTAATGTCAATTTATAGTTTACTAGAATCAAAGTAATTTTGTTACTTCTTATTTTACAAGTGGAGAAAGAAGACTTAGCAGAGGGAAGCAATGGGCTGAAGTTCTCACAGCTTATGAGATGAGGAGCTGCAATTGGCCCCCAGCACTCTGTGTGATTTTACCCTGGAAGCTGTGGGGTGGGTGGTGGGTGGGAGGTGACTGAGGTGAGTGCTATTGATCTGGATGAATACTGTCTTTGAAGAGGGGTTGCTTGGCTGTGAAGGCCTTAGTGTGGTGGCAGTGAACCTGTGGTGATTGTGGCACAGCCAGCTATTTATTATTACTGACATCTCTGTAAGTTTTGCCAACCCTGTCCTAGTAGATATTGAGCAAAAATACAGTCGGAGGTATTGTAGAATATAGCTTGTCATGGTCTGCCTCCCTGGAGTTACAACATCTGCCTTGTGAAAATATGTGCTGATGATCTAGCTGAATCTATGCAATTAAAATATGACACTTTATTGATTCAGGGTCTGTGTTCAAAAACCTCCATTCTTTGCAAAAGGAAAGTTAGAGAGATGTATTTACGGCACATCTGTTAAACTACCTGACTGCTGAGTCAGGCACTTCCCTTCATGTGATTTTGCTGTAGAACCAGCATCCTTATTTGTCTTTATTTTTTGTATTTTAGGGAAAGGTCTACAGGGTGTTCAAGGTCTCACTGCTAGATTGGACTCATAGTGATCTGCCTGTTGACATCCTCCCAAGAACTGGGATGACAGTTGCATGCCACCATGCCAAGTCCCAATTGCCCTTTCAGCACACCCAGGGGTCGGGCTGGTGCAGTAGGCTGGGAGATTGAAACCCTGGCCCCTGCACCTGCCTGCAGGCTTTTTAATCCGCTGAGATTTTTTTGGCCACTCCCAGCATCACTACTCAGCATCCCTATTGGAAAGTATAACCTGAATCTTTTTGAGTGTTCATGTGCTATAACACATGGAAAGTTCCTCACCAGACCTCTTGTGATGGTCCTCACTCATGATGCATGCACACGGGCTATGTGTACAAAGCCTATGTGAAAAAAGTTGTGTTTCATGCTTAGACTGAAGTTCTGTCCCCAAGTTATCTCATTATATATGTCTATGCCAATCCCAAACACTTCCGGCTTCAGCATTTGCAGGAGCTATGCACTCAACCTATGCTTTCTTAGGACAAATCCACAGCAATAGGTATCATGTCCCTGTTACAGGTGAGAGATGAGCAAGGAGGGAGGTGAGCAAAGAATGAGGTCACCTGGTGCCAGGCTGTGCTTGACCCCAAAGTTTACTTTTCTCTCAAACACCTGAGTGAAGGGTAGTCTCCTTCCTGTCCTTAAAATCAGTACAAATCAGATGCATCTTTCCTTGCTGGCTTTCCTTCTTCCCAGTACCATCAAAATACTTTTGGGCACATACGAGTAGCAGAGGCCAATATTTCTTTCTCTCTGTTCTGTTTTCTCTCCTGTTCTAGTTTCTTAAGCACATCTGATACTTTGTCCTCATTTTCTTTTTCCAAAGTGAAAGTTGCTGTCTTTTTGGTAACTCTGAACTGCAGGGAAAAATTCTTGGGAAAGTCATGTGCTTTTTATTACCATGTTGTTTATTCATGTACTTGAAACACATTTATACTGTTAGGCTATTCATGGAATTAAACATTCGAATGAAAAAATAAACCAGCGAATTTGGTAGTGTTCATAAGGAAACAAAAAGAAACCTCCTAGAGGAAAGCACATTTAATTCCTCTTGTCTCTCTTATCCTAATTCAAGAGCCCTGTTGACCACTGCCAAGGTTGAAATGGATGCCAGCCTCTCCATGTGAAAGTCATCTTGGCCATGACTTAAGAGTTTGTTGTCACTAATACAAAGGAAAGAAGTTATGCAGATCTTACTTGAACCACCTGTAAAACAAAACAAAGGCAGCATCTATGGTGACCCACCCCCAAGTTTGCATGGTGGTGGGGCACAGCATGTATGGCTATTCACTACTGTAAATAAGTATTCTACAGCCTTACTGTTCAAAGCCTCAACCAGATGCCCACAGCATCAGTTCATTGGACAGTGTGTGAAGAACGCAAAACCACAGGGTCAACACCAAGCCTTGCTGACCTGGCATCTGCATATGCAGGAGTCCCTGCAACATTCTTACACACTGAAGTCTGAGAAGTATGCTCAGCTGGACACTTATCATAGTCATTTGACAGCCATGGTGAACAGAGACTCATTTCAGTGTTTGCTACGTGAGGATACAAAGGTTCAGTTTGGCTGAAGAGCTTAGCCAGCTTCTCAGCTAGTTACAGGTTCAAGGTTAGAATCTGAACCCTGTTGCATCTGGCTTCAAATCTTGTCTATTTTTTGCTTTCTTGCACTGCCTTCATTTTTTTCTTCCCTGGAGCTTAGTTGCAATTTTGCAGCTTTGAGTTTAAGCAGAGAGGAAATGAGATCTGAGTTTCTAAAAGTGATGACTCAGTGAAGCAAGAATTGGAGTATTTGGGTCCCTAATAATCAATGACCAAGGAAAGCATGGCGCAAGCCAAGTGAAAAGAAGTGCTGCTGAGTGAGGATGAATAATTCTGATGTGGGGATCTGAGCTGCTGTCTTTGTGCCAGACTAGAGCTGCACCCTGGAAATATATCTGTGAATATTGGGAGAAGGAGCAGAGGATATTTTCTTCTTCCTCTCACATATTTGACAGAAGTGGTAGAAAATCAGAATTTTTGTCTTCTCTAAGCCCTTTTGATCAAAGCTTGTAAAGAGTGACCTTGAGCGTGCAACCACCTCACTGAATAGAGTTATTTAACTTATGTGATCCTGACCAAAATAATGTTTCACAATTCCCCCAAAATTTGAATTATTGGGGCTGGGGAGATAGCTCAGTGGTCTAGGTTCCTGCCTGGTAAGCACAAGGAACCAGATTTGATCCCCAGCACTACAAGCCATGCTGGTCCCTGGTGCTGAGCTGGCTAGTGAAACCAGGTGTGATGGCACATACCTGTAATCCCAGAGCTGGGGAAGCCGAGACAGCAAGATCACTCACTACAAGTCCAAACCGTGTAGTGATACTCTGTACCAAATATATACATAAATAAAATATTAAAAATAAAATTTGAATTATTTGCCAACATATTTTAAGGTCTTTGTAAAAGTAAAATATACATAAGGAGAGTATATTTACAGGTACTTGCTCTGCTCAACAAATTTTCACAGAGAGGGCACCCATGTAATTAGCAGCACAATGAAGACATAGAACATGACCAGTGCGTTAAAATTCTGTGCTTACTTTCCACATTCATCTAAAGATAGATGAACCACTATCTTTACCCCTTGATTAGGTTATTTAACGACATTCAAAAATTGGAAGATTTAAATATAAAAATGTGAGGTTTCTGGATGTTTTGAGCATTGAAGCATCTAATAATATTGGCCTCATGTTCTCACAGGGCAAGCAACCATGGAGATGAGGAGGGATTGTCCTCTTCTAAAAGAATGCTCTCACCACTCTGCAATTCTCCACCCCCTACACGTTCCTGTGTTCAGGATCCTAGCCATTCATCAAGTCTCATTGGTCAGTTGGTCTCCAGATCCTTTGGGTGAACCTGTGAGTTCTAACTCAGATAATCACTTGGTTTTCCTAGTGACTGACTGCCTCCTGAAGTCACCCTAACTTACTGGGTTAGCAAGAACTCTTTTTGTTATGACTAATACGATATGACTATTACTCAAGAAATTCTACGGACTTAAGGATCTCTGTGTCAGAAACCACAAAGACCAAATATATTCTTCTGATGTGATAATACCTCAAGTGTTTCTTATAAATGGAAGCATATGTTTGTGACACATAAGAGCATTAGTTTTGTGGAGTTTGTACATGTAAATATCACAGCTTGTTAGCTATCCCTGCCTTCATGGGTCTCCTTATCTCCCCAAGTCTATTTTCTTATCATCTATAATTAAATTCTAGACAATCCTTTCTCATGCTGACAATTCAAATTTCAGGATGCCACTTAAGTGGCTATACATATCTATCAAAGTTAATGCAAAAGGAAAAGGATTCAATTTCTTTTTTATGTCTTCAATATAAGGTCTACAGGTCTCACTATGGAGATCTGACTTGTAGTGATCCTTCCCGTTTTTCAGCCTTTCAAGAGTTGGGGTTGCAGTCATGTGCCACCACACCCGGTCTCACTTGCCCTCTCAGCACACTCCAGGGGCAGGGTCAGTGCAGCAGGCTGGGGATCAAACCCCTGGCCCCTGAGTATGCCTAGGCAGGTGCTTTAATCCACTGAGGATCTGGCCAGCCCTTCCAGATTTAATTTCTTGAGGTTTATCCCTTTCCTCAATGTCTTTGTCCATTTTATGCTACTACAACAGAATATCTGAAAGTGCTTAATTTATGATGAACAGACACTTATTTCGCAAAGTCCTGGAAGCTAGGGAGTCCAGGATCAAGGGGACTGCATACAGGGAAGGCTTTTGTGTTAGACTTGCCCTTTCTTAGAAGTTCCTAGTTTATAGTGGTAGAAGGCTGTGAGCCTATCACTTTGGGACCTCTAGCAACTTAGTAAGACCTTGTCTCCAATAAGGGGCTGGGATTGTAGCTCAGTGCTAAGATCTTACACATACTTACATACATGCACAGGGGTGTGCACATGTACACACACACATCTGAATATTCCCATGCAAAGGAATGAACTGGATTGTTGTTACCTTATGCCATACACAAAAAGAAGCAAACCTAAAAATAGAATACAGCTTAGATTGAAGACCTGAAACTTTCAAACACCTAGGAGAAAACAGGGGGGAAACTTGACATTAGTCTTGGCAATGACTTCTTGAATGTTAAAAAGATAGGAAATAAAAGTAAAAGATGAGTGAGATGCCATCAAACTAAAAAGCTCCTGTGCAGATAAGGGAACAATTAACAGTAAATAGGCAAACTATGTGATGGAAAAAATAATTTCAAATTCTCTGTGTAATAAGGGAATACTACCCAAAATATATGAAGAATTCCTTCAACTGAATGGGGAAAACAATCCTCTATGACATGGGAAAAAGACTTGAGCAGGCATTTCCCTAAATGTCTGCCGTTCTATGGTAGAAAGGCAAAGAGAGGGTGTAAAGCGAAGGTGCACAAGTTTAGTCTTTGTGAGACACTGTACCCCTGTGGCAAGGAGCCCATCTCAGGAAAACAGCATTAATCCATTCATAAGAGTGCTCTCTGAGGAGCAGTCATCCTTATTAGGGGCATTTTTGTAATGTCCAACTGCAGGTGACTCTGGTGTACGTTTTTTGTGGAGATGTGCTCAACAGTCATTGCCAAAGGTTCTTCTACAGGGAGTTTGGCAGTGCTGTCAGTCACCACAGGCAGGGCACTGAGCACACAGCGTGGGCAGGTTGAAGTTTCTGACTAATGGTTCTTCTCTCATTAACACAAGGGAAAGTTAAGAACAAATTTTGTCAGCCTGTCAGTGATACACATGCCCTCCCTTTAACGTTCCTATGAAAGGAGGAATTAAATTGGAGGCAGAATAATATCTACAACATGGTGTTTGTAACCTGCATATGCTTAAATGATATTGGAACTCTATCTTACACTGACCACTAAAACATCAGCTGTAAGTGGATTAAGGTTCAAATGTAAGACCTGAAAGTAGCCAACTTCTAGGAGAATGCAGAGGAAATCCTTCTTCACTTTAGTCTTGGCAAAGATTTCTTGGACGTTACAATGAAAGCCCAGGCACAAATAGACAAGTAGGATGCCAGAAAACAAGTCTTCTGCACAGCAAGGAACAGGAATATTGGGACAAAGAAGCAAGCTGTGGTATGGAAAAAATACTTTCCTACACTATATGCAATGAAAGAATAATATCCAAAATACTTGTATATGCAAACTTAATAGCACAAAACAAAAATAAAAATAAAATAAAACAAAAACCTATTTTAAAAAATGGGCAAAGGACTTGAACTGACATTTTTCTGAAGGAGAACTAAAAATGGCTGAGAGGTATCCTGGTGGGGGTTGGGGGGCAACATTACTGATCACTAGAGAAGTGAAAATCAAAACCATATGAGTTGGTTCCTTATATCTGTTGGCATGGTTATTACAAAAAATAAAGATACTCTATGTTGGGAAGGATGTGGGAAAATTTCACAGTAGAAGTGTAAAGTAGATCAGCCACTATGAAAAACTGTGAAATTTCGTTAAAAACTTAAATTTAGAAGTATCATATGATGAAACAATTGCACCTCCACAATTTTCCCAAATTAATATAACTAAAATCTCAAAGTAATATTAGCACTCTTAAATTTATTGTTGAACTATTCATGATAGAAAAGATAAAGAAACAGCTTAAATCTATAATCCATGAATGAGTGGATTTAAAAATTGCTGTGTCCAAACAATGAAATATCATTTGGCCTTGAAAAACAAAATACTCTAATGTTTGATAACATGGATGAAGTTCAAGGATATTGTGTAAGTTTTAAGAAAAGTCATGGAAAGAAGATACTATACAATATCACTTACGACTGTGTAAAAAAGGTAACTAAAATAACTGTTTACTCTTTTCTTGTTGCTGGGACAAATACCTGACATACAAAATGAGGGAAGGAAAGGTTTGTTTAGTTCACAGGTAGCGGAGATTTCAGTCCATACTCAGTTGACTCCAAGGCAGAGTAGCACATAGCATAGGCAAGCCATTCATTGTGGTGGAAAATAGTAAAATAGCAAAAGCAAATGAGAAGAGCAGCAGCAGCAACAGCCACAGAGAATAAATCTGTCTCCCTTATGTTGCACTCAGGCTATCCACCCCAGGCTGGGTTTGGCACTCATGCTCATAATCCCAGCAGCACTCATGCCCATGATCCTAGAGGATCATGAGTTAATCATGAACTCTAGAAGTCTACTCCATGTCTTACAGAAGGCTGGGGGGACACCTACATGCAAACCATAACATTTCGCCTCTGGGCTCCCAAAGACTCATGTGCATCCCTTTGTGCAAAAGGCATTTTAATCTAATTTTAAAAGGTTCCAAATCCTTGCTGTTTCAACATTGATGGCAATTCCCAGTCCAAAGTCTCCTCCAAGGTCTAAGGCAAAGTCTTAGCTGTGAGAACCTGTATAAATGAAAAGTTAAGAATTTTTAACATGTAATGGAACAAGAAAAAAAAAAAAAAAAAAAAACAACAACAACAAAAGCCATTACTATTCTAAAAGGTACAAACAGGGTACTACAAAGTGTTGAGGCCAAAGTGAGTCCAAAAATCTAGCAGGGTAAACATTAAATCCAATAGTTCCATGTAGAATATCCAAACCAATCCGTGGCAACTTGTGATCTCCATGTGGCTCCAACCCTATGGCACTCTTGGTGATATTCCCATGGCTTCTACCTTAGGCTATTTTTACTCCCTTCTTGTAGTTTCTCTTAGACGATCCATGTCCCTGGCTTTTCCAAACCCCTGGGGTTTCCAGTTAATAGCTTTCTTACTCACTTTTCCACAGTGTCCTACCAGGGTCACATTGCATGGTCCTACCGATCTTCTGATATATAAGCGGAAGCCTTCTTAACTTCAGAACTCTTGCATTCTTAATGCACCTAAAAGCAACACCACATGGACGATGCCAAGGTCTGCTGCCAGTTGGAGCAGTAGCCAGACTTTCTTGTCTCTTGGCTGTAGAGGTTGAATGTCTGGATCATTGAGCACTCTGACCCTGATTTTTAGGAACACATTTACTGTGCCGGCACCATTCTAGGACATGGTGTGGCTGTTGTCACCATTCTGGAACCCTGAAGCCTTCTCTCTAAGGCAAAATCCATTACCCCTGCACTTCTGAGACTGCAAAGGGTGGAGACCTGCTGCCTCTTATGATGCCTTCAGTCTACCTGCTCCATTCTCTTGTTCCTTCTTGGCAATGGAATTCCTCTCTGCTCCATCTTTGCAGGCGACAGCTTCCCTGGCAGTTCCTTTCTGGTCAAACTCACACCATTTTAAATCATCCTGCTGTGCTATTTGCTCTTGATGCTCAACATATATCTTACTAAAAGCCCTCAGTAATGGCCATGCCACTGCGTCAACATTTAACTGCTGTGGAATTTCATTTCATTTCCGCAGCAGTCCATCACACTTAATCTCAGTCTCAGACAATATCTCTGGTCATGAGCAAAATGCAAATTTTCTTCCAAGCCAAAACACACATCATCTGGAGTCCACCCAACCACTGTAGTTCTTCCCAGAAGAAACATCCTATCCTGGTATTTACAGGCAGGATTTCTATCAACATTCTGGTCTTCTGAATTCTGAGCAGAATCTTGCATACAGAACAGCCTAAGCTGTTCCATGATTCTCTTGTAGAAGACATCTGTGAACACTTCTGATCTTTTCCCATAAGCCATTCCCAAAGTATTGAATCCAAATGGTGACATTTAGTTGCAGCAATGACCCCACTTATCTGTTACCAAATATTGTCATGTTTTTTTCAAGGTGAACAATATAATACAGACACATGTTATAATATTTTATAATGAATAACCCAAAGAATTATATACAACTGCAGGAAACCTACCCACATACTAAACACTAAAGAATTCAGCTAAGGGTCTAGAACTCATAACAATGCCTCCCACAAGATCAAGTGGAGGCTTAGAGCCCACAACAAAGTCGCATGAAGGCCTGTTTTATGAATCTATGCTGGACAGGCCCCAAGGTCAGTGGTGGAAGCTTGGAAGTCTGTGCTAGCAGGGTGAGGGTTCTGAATTGGAGCTAGGAATCAGCAGAGATCCCCCAAAGAACCACAGCACCCTCAGCAAGTGAGGTCCCAAGCGCCTCCAGCAATGAGGATAATTGAGTTTGCATCAGGAGCACCAATGTGACAAGCTTCTTCATGAGGCTGAGCTGTGTACTATCTTTCCATGTAGAGTCAAGAAGTGATACTTAAGATGAGGACCAAAGCTTCTCCAAAGTTGGAAAAGCCAGTATGACAAAGTTCTCAAGCAGAACAGCCAAAGAAACTAGCAGCTTCCCACAGCTCTAACAGCTTCTCCAAACAGCATCCCTAATAGGATTTTGAAAGTTTCTCCTCTTCTACCTTTATGTTGCTGGCAATCATCCTCAGGTGGGCCTCCTGCACTCAGGATCACACTAGTTTATTTAAGTTGGGTGCAATAGGTTGATCTCCAGTTGGAAATACACTACAATAGCCAAATTTATAGCATCAGAGAATAAAATAGTGGTTACTGCTCGATGAGGGAGAGCTATCGACTGTGTAAACTCCAGTAAGAAGTGCCCAGCTAAATTGGGTCAGCATAGTTTTGAGTGTAGATGAGAGGATTTACTTGAAGACAAAAGACCCACTCTGGGGCAGCTTGTCACCTCAATGTACAGAGGGGAGGTGAAAAGGGATCTGCTTCTGTTTCTTTAGAGGAGCTCCTGCCTTCATCTTCACCTTGTATATGATCTCCTGGCTTCCAGTACAGACTCTTTAGCCTTCCTTTGCAGACCCTTCAGCTTTTGATTCAAATCTGCACAAAAGCCTGCAGTGAACTCCAGGCTTTGATGAGATCCTTAGGGTCTTCAGAGTACAGGTAGAACTTTGCATTGTTCCACAGCTGCCACAATGATCCAATCTTGCAAATATTTATATATTTCTATGTCTTGCATTAAAACTGTTTCTTTAGTAAACACTGGCTGATACAAGGGACTATGGAATTTCAGATACATGTGAGGATTAAGTCTCAGAGATTTGCTGTACAACTTTGTGCCTATTGTTAACAATATTGCACTGCATACTTAAATATTTGTTAAAAGGCTGTATCTCACATATATGTTCTCACTGGGACTTAAAAAACTGGAGACTGAATATAACATTTGCTTTTAAGGAAGCTGAGGATAAAATAATTAAAGTAATCATCATTTTCTAGCTCTGCAATATGCTAATTAGTTTGTGTGACACTAAAATGAAAAACATTGTAACTAATATCATTCAAACACTTCTTGTGTTAGTCAGTCTTCCTTGCATAGAGCCCAGCTCACATAGCTCATATAATTTCAAGAACACCTTAGAAGACAGATACTATGAGAGTTCCCATTTTACTACTGACGAAACGGAGGAGGCTAAAAAGAATCAAGCATTGTGACTAAGTTGTGGAACTAGGGCAGAACAACAAATTGACTAAGGCCAAGCCCAGTCCTCCCCTCTTAACAACATCCTATTGCATCATCACATTAAATCAGCTTTTGGAGTTGACCATGGTTTCCTGCTCTGTTTTCCCACCTCGCTACCTGGGAAGACAAAGAGAGACTGAATCTCAAGGGACTGAGCACACAGCCTGGCTTGGATTTGCCTTTGTCAAATGGTATTCCATGGAAAGTATGAGTTGTTGTCACAGGAATAATTGGCCACCCAGGAGAGAGGAGAACTTTTATGCTTGCTGGAGTCTGGGACAGACTCTTTTGGATTTTTTTTAGCAACTTTCTACCAGGATGTATCTTTGGTAGGTTTTCTATTTCAGAGAGATTACTGCTAAAATTATCTGGGTTAGGAATGTGACAGAATTCTGGACCCCAAGCATTTGGTATGGAAATAAACAACAGAGCTGATTATCTCTATTTAAACTTAAATAAAACCGTATGAATAACTCTGCCAGATCTTCCCCCACCATCCCCACCTCACCTCTTATGAAAGAGCAGTGATTCTTGGAACATCTATTACAACAGAACTCACCCCTTACTCACCCTCCTCTTTCCCCCCGTGAAAAAAAAAGTCCTTGTAATTCCAGCTGTGTGCTGCAAATCAGCATATGCCGCTAACTCTTTCCCAAATAAATGTCTTGAGGCCAACAAAACCCCAAGTACATTTCCGCCAAGCCTCCATCTTCTGAAATTTTGAAAGTGTGTACATTTTCAGAAATCTAATCAGGATGGTTAGGATTCATTTGTGCTTTACTCATCAAAGTTTTATATTGCAAGAACCATTTGATGTCAAGGAAGTTTTTCAGCTCTCTCCCCCTCCTTCCCAAGTCTTTTATCTTACAATCAGGAAGTCACATTTTGCCAGCCGACTATGAACTGTAACCACAAAAAGTTGGAGGTTGGTTCAAAGCTCAGGATTCATGAGGCCTGAATATGTTGTAGCCTTGGCAGAAGGCATTCCTTTCTCATTTAGGAGGAACGTGTGTCCACAGGGGCTGGTGGGAGCAGCTGCGCTCCTGGAGATGTGGCTGGTGGGCTGTCCCCACAGTCTGAGGTATTGGTAATGTGAGTAGCCTTGTTGTGGGAGGTTCTGCACAGAGCTGGATGGGGAGTCAGTTCTCTTTTCCTTTCAGATGCGATAGTGAGCACAACGAGTCTCTGCTCCCTGTCTTTGTGTGTAGATAAGAAAGATCTCTATCCATTCTCTTCCTTCATTTGGAGAAGAGCTAATTTACCCTAAGTGTCTCAACTGCTCAAAGTTAAGCCAGTCAGTGTTGCTCTGTCTTTAGTCTCAGTTTCTCCTTAAAAGTATCTTCTTGCCCCTGAAGCTTTATCTTTCTGAGGGGTTTCAATATCTCTTTGCCTTACAGATATTGCGGCTTTTTGTCTTTCTCAACATTTTCATGCATGATGAACATTTTCCGGGACCTTTTATTTCTCCTCCCAAGTATTTGAGAAATCAAAACACCAGAATATCTCTTCAACTACCTCTCAAGTATCTTCTTTTGCATGAACATACCCATTAATATATTGACTCTACAAAATTTATATCTTTCTTATTATTTTTATTTTTATTCTTTTGTATTTTAGGGAAGGGTATACAGGGTATTCAGGTTTTCACTACTAGATTGGACTCATAGCGATCTGCCTGTTTACAGCCTCCCAAGAGCTGAGATTACAGGCTTATGTCACCATGCCGGGTCTCAATTGCCATCTCAGTGTGCCCCAGGGGCAGGACCAGCACAGCAGGCCCAGGATCAAAACCCTGGCCTCTGAGCCTGCTTGCAGGTGCTTTAATCTGCTGAGCTATTTGGCTGGCCCTATATCTTTTTCAATATTTCTCAAAAGTGTTCATCATTTCCATGTTTATTTTATCTCCCTGTTTCATATGTGGCTCTCTGCTTCAGTTTACAGACTGAAGTCAGAATCTTACTTGAATCATGAAACTCTTGGTTCTGTTTAGCCTTCTAGACCAGTGCCATCCATCCAACAGTTCTCTCTATGGCAGTGGAAATTTTCTATATTTACGTTCTCTCATCTAGTAACCACTTGTCACAAAACACCACTGGGTAATACAAATGTGGAGTTCAGGACTGGAATTTCTCCTTTTGAGAAACTTCAGTTATTGGAAATTCAAGTAACTGCATGTGGCAAGTGACTCTTGTACTGTACAGCTTTAGGCTATTTCATCCTGAGTCACTTCTTCTATTTTTCTGGAAAAGATGCCTGGCACATAGTAATGGGCTTGGTTAATACTTGCACAATTTAATCTACTGTATGTTGTTATAATAATAATAATAATGCTGCAAGACAAATATGGCTGTGATTAGCCTTTCCATCTTTGTATTTATTATAAAAACCAAGCAAAATGAGGTGCAACAACAATAGAATATGGCTTAGAAAAGATGAGTGATGGAACAGTAAGGGGAATGTCAGTCTGTTTAAATTCTGTACGTTCTGCTTTCATTAAGGGTACTGAACTTCAGGACCTACAAGCAAATTGTCACCTAACTAGTTGCACAGGTGAGGTAACAATTTTCAAGACAGCTGATTGTTTCCATATAATTGGACAGATACAGAGCTCTTCCTATAAAAGCCAATAGAAAGGACAAAAGAATAAAGAAAACAAAAATATTGGCACACTGCGTCTGCATCTTTAGTGCTGTGCACGTATTTAAAAGCTCCATTAGCTAAACTGAAAAGAGAAGATGGGTATCCTAAAGAAAAGATTACAGCAGCCAACAAATTGGGCAGCTGGTATTCTATTTACCATTGTTAACTTGTTGTTGATGTTAACTTTTAAGTATTGACAGCCTTAGAGTTTGGCAGATTGGTGGAGGTAATGCTGCCATCTCCTGGTGGTCTTTCACAGTCAACCACTTTAGAATATTAAAAAAACAAACAGAAAACACACACACACACACACACACACACACACAACAAACAAATACAAAAAGAACGCCACAGAAGCAGTGGGTAATCAATTGAAACCTTTTGATATTACTTAACCTTACACATTAAAAAAGTTTTAATACTATTTTAACTTTGAAGAAGACAACATCAACCTGCCTTGAAACGTTGTTTGTATAAATTGCTATAAATAAATGTAACCATGTGGAGTTTTTCAACTCCTCCTCTTCTTCAGTTAGTGGGATTGTGTGCTGAAACAATTGGATCATACTTTAGTCAGCTTTCAACTGATTCATATTTTTCCTCCCAACAAACGATTGCTTTAGGCTGTCGGTTGATGGAACCTGACATCATAGTGTACACTATCAAGGGTTCCATAGTTGCCTCCTCTCCTGATTAAATACATTTCTAGATCTAAAATCAAAAGCGATACTTAAAGATAGGTGTTTCAGCTAAACAATGGGATGCTGTGACTACACTGAGTCAGAGACTTTCAGTCTAGTGGAACTTTAAAGAAAAGGCCGTTATGCTCCATGGAGGCAAATGAACCACTAGTGCCTGCCCATTAGAATTTGAGCGGCCGTGTTGCTCAGCCAGAAGTACTCCCAAGGCAAAGTGGGACATGGAATTCCAATATTCTACTGGGTGGGCTCCGTACAGAATAGTCTTGATTCTATGGGACAGTGTCTGTCCCTCTGGTTGTGCACGTTTAGATTGTTGGGAATCATGACAGCAAAGTCAACCTTGGGAAGTAGACGGAGAGGAACACGAGAAGCATTTCTATTGTCTTGCGTTCATGGACAGATTGAACTTCAGGGGACTTTTGGTGACAAGCAGCAACAAGGCCATGCTATAATCACCAAACTTTCTTCACTTGTCACTCCCTTCCCTGCCGGATCCACTGCTTGACTTTGTCACCGTTCAACCTTCAATTATCCAATCAGTTTTTAATTGAATTATATCCTTGGGGATGATGTACTGGAGATGAATTACATTGAAGCACATCTAATCCATCCACTCATTCAATAAAAATGAATGAAAACATGACAACAACCTGGCATATTTTTAGGGACAAAAAAGTAGAATGAAAAATGGACTCTGGTTTCCAAAGATCCATTGGTTTGTCTTATGTGTATGCTACATCTTTAAATAACCTTTACTGTATGTCAAGTATGATGGTAAACACTTTTGTATTTATTTTTATTAATACATGTCCACAGTACACCACATTTACATATGTTGTGTGGAGTTGTACATGTGCATAGCACATGTTAATTCTTTTGTTCATCCCAATGCTCTCCCTTTGTTTCCCATTTATCCCTTGATCCATTTTACATTTGACAAAGATCAATATCCCTACTTTCTACTATTTATATTTTATCTTGCTCTTTATGTTGAGTTTCCATATAAGAGAAACCATATAATGTTTAAGTTTTTGTGTCTGATTTGTGTCCCTTAACTTTGTGGTCACAAAGTATATCCATTTTCCTACAAATGGCGCAAGTTTATCTTTGTTTATGGCAGAGTATCACCCCATTATATCTTTTGTGTTGTATTCTTTATTTCTTTGTTCAATATTTTATTGGGTCCTGCTCCATGTCAGGCATTGTACTAAGTGAATAAAGAAGTGGTGCTAAGAAAGTTATGATTGTGGGTCTCAGATATTGGTCTTTTGGAGAAGACAAGTGAACAATCAACTATAATGTGGTACATTCAGCTTTTGTAATCCATTTTGGCCACTCATTGAAGTAACCTTCTGCTATCAGACTTGGATGAAGCAAAGACTTCCTTTAATTATAAAAATTAAAAATGCCAAGAAGCTTGTCCTAGCATCCTGTGCCTTTCTAGACTCCAAATGGGGGCTTATTGCCTCAAAGAAGACACTAGGGCCTTCATTTTTTTTTTTTTTTGAGGCAGGGTCTCATATAGTTCAGGCTGGCCTTGAGCTCACTTTTGTAGCCCAGGCTGGTCTCGAACTCACACTGATCCTCCTGCCTCAGCCTCCCAAGTGCTGGGATTACAGGCGTGAGCCACCACACCAGGCCTATAGGGCCTTCATTTTTTTCTGATGCTGTTTGCAATAATTTTCTCACCAAACTTTCTCAGAGTTTTGCGATATATTTTCTGATATTTTCCTCAGGTTTCCTTAGGATTCTCAGAGCACTCATTACTCATGTAACAACTCCTTTTATTTTCAATAAACATGCATCACTTTTCTTTGTGCGTCTCAGATCCTTACACCACTACTATGTCCCATTGGGAAATAGAAGAACAAGGATGTGGCACAATCCATGCTCGACAAACACATAGATATGGAGACTTAGCCCATCTGTCTCTATGGCAGATGAGATTTACTTAGGTTGTTACAGAAAAGGAGCAGGAAGCAGAAATCCAGGTGGAAAGAATAGCCTATATGGAGCCCCAAAACCAGCCCCTGCGATGGGAATGCTGAGGATGGTTTTTACTCATGAGGAAACTGAGGCTCACAGGTAGCAGACCCAGGTCTGGTTAGGTAGTCCCTGAATTCAGTCACTGTGAGTCTTTTCCAACTGAGCCCTGTAAATATATTTGCTCCGCTGGTCTCCAATTCTCTTTTTGCAGAACCTGTTGTTTTGAAGTGTATGTAGGCAGAAAAGTGTTCAATACATAAATGTAAATCACACTCATTTTATTGCTAAGAGTTAACATTGAATTACCATTGCTCTTTAGAAGGCAGAATACTCTGTGCACCCTGGAAGAGCCTCAGTGGAATTCTTTCAAACAGTACCCCAGGGGAACACTGTCCTAACAGTCTAACGCCACAGTTTCTTTGCATCTCGTTTGCAATTTGCATAGGAGAAGTATGATGCTATTTGTGACTATTTGGCTTCTTTAGCTTGACATGGAGTTGGTAGGATTCATATATTTCTTTTTTTTTTTTTTTTTGCCTTTTTGAGACAGAGTCTCGCTATGCAGTTGAGGCTGGTCCTGAGCTCACTTTTGTAGCCCAGGCTGGTCTCGAACTCACACCAATCCTCCTGCCTCAGCCTCCCGAGTGCTGGGATTACAGGCGTGCGCCACCATGCCCGGCAGGATTAATATATTTCACATGTACCTTGTTTATTTGTATTGCTGTTTCATTTCTGGTATTAACTGTAAAAATTTATTTAGCTATTTAAAAGTTGATGGATATTTGACTACTTTTAGTTTATGCATCCTGTAAGTTTTGTTGCTAAGGACTTTCTCATTAATATTTCCCAATGTATATGTGGATAAATTTGTGAAACAGATACCTAAGAATGGGACTGTTAGTTTTCAGAAAGTTAATATGTCCAAATTTAGTAGATAATGAGTCTTCCATAATTATAATACCAATTTAAGTTTCCATCTAAAGTTTAGGAATGTTACATATCCTTTGCAACATTCTGTGTGGTGAATCTTTTCAATTTTTTTTTTTTTTTGCCATTCTGATGTGATTTTAATTTCTCTGATGGTTGGTGATATTAAGTAACTTTTTGTATGTTTCTTGGCGATTTTCCAAGTTCTATTTATCAGATGGCCATTTCTTGGTATGTATTTTAGGGGTAAGCATCTTAAGGATGAATGCATCTGATTTTCCAAAGATAGCATGGTGTTTTTCAACTCTCCAAGTTCATGGTTTTCATTGTGTCTTTTAATATAGACATGTTTTAGATTTGTGGGTCTCTGTTCTTTCTCACCAAGTGGCTCTCTTGGGGCAAAGTTTCTGTATGTGGAGTTGGTTCAATGTATGTACAATGTTAAGGGCAGAACAAGGGGAAAACAACTGAAGGCCATTGACTAGGTCACTAATGGTCTCTTGTATGTTGTTTAACACCAATGCAAGCAATGTTTTTATTTTCCCACACATTTACTCAGTAAAAGTTTCACTGGACATGTTACTGGGAATTTACAATACTCTGTGAGGAGTTTGGGTTAGTTATGTAATAAAAATACTGGCAAATGGAGACTTAGGTCTGATTCCCACACATTAAAGGGTGGAAAGAGCATAGCTACATTTTCTTAAGGTCAGGTTAGTGATGTCTCCAAAGATAAAAGGCATCTTCTGATTGAACGCTTGCCCTGAACATATTTTTGGCCAATGATTCCCAAGTTCCATCCTCCTGGGATGATCAAATGGAGTTCTGTTCTTTCTGTTGTTTTGACCAACTCACTTTGGCAGTAATAAGGGAGTATTATAGCCCTTTTCTCCTTTAATTTCAAGATTTTATAATCAGAACAAGAAGACAATTGTAATCAATGAAAACCATATACTCAAAATACAGACCAAAATACAAACAAATGTAGAGCAGCAACCAAGAACAGAAATTATAGTCTTGCTTTTGAGTTTTGCCAAAGGTTATTTAAACTTGGAAGCTTTTAGTCAGGTTAAGTCTACAATTCCTACTATTTTTAGCATTATATGAAGATATATGTATTAACTGTTTATAACCCTTTGAACAAACCCCCTTCGTATTAGCCAGAAGTTTGATTGTATGCAACAGGAACTAAATACCATTATCCCAAGGAAAGGGAAATTCAACTAGAGGATATTACCTTTCTTTTGACCCAGTGCAAACCAGGAGAACAGACAGAATATTGTCCAGAGCCAGGACAGCTTCAGAAGACAGAGTACAGAGGAGCACAACACTGGTGACATGGCAGGAAGCAAGCCTGACCAGATGTTGGCCCCACTGAGCCTTTACTTAGGGAAAGCTTATCTTTAGCACAGACATATGGATGTGAATTTTTGTTGAAGTTGATTCCATGGAAGCACCCTAATTCTCACTACCCCAAAGCTGGTGCTACCATGATCCTATCTGTTATAGTTTATATCTAGATGTCTTCACAAAGTTTCAAGGGTTCATAGATGGTACTCTTGGGAGGCGATTGAATTATGGGAGCACAATACTCACTGGTGGATTTGTTCACTGATAAGTTCATAGCTAAGAGTGATTTGGCAAGTCAATTATGGTTGGAACAGGTGGGTTGGTAGAGGTATTAGCCTGGCAAAGTCCATCTCCTTTCCACCTTTGTTCTGTCATTCATGTGCTATGCCCTGAGCTATTTCTGCTCTGCCAGACCTCTCTCTGTGCCACTTTATCTTGGAACCAGGCAACTGTGAACTGAAATCTCTACAAACTGTGGGCCTAAATAAACCTCTTCTCCTTCAGAGTTGCAAGTGTCAGCAATGAGGTAACTAAGACAGGTCCTTCCACTGAGCCTTCCATGGAATTACTTAAGGACCCTGTATAGCTATTAGCTGGAGGTTTTTTTTCCCTTGGAAATCAATTGAGAACCATAACAATGATGCAGGTGATGACAGATATGATATAGCTTGTGTTCTGCCCCAGGAAGAATAAGGGAGAAAGTACTTTTATGGTTTCAGTAAAGCCAGATGATTCAAGTGGTCCAGGAGAGGATCTACATTTGGCCAAGTTTGTACTGTATCTCCGTGCAATGCACTTTTTGCAATTACACATGAAGTGCCCTGGGCATGGAAGACCATCAGAAGATACTCGTTGAATTGAGTGATAAGTCACTGATTTTGAAATTACAGCCATAGGTGTTTCTGGGAATTACATAAGGGGTCACTGGGAATTAGTGATGAAAGTTTTATCTGTACTTTTACTTGAATTTGTCCTATAATCTGGAATATCTCTTAAGATTTTCTCAGGATATAAAGATAGGTAAAATGTGTCATGCACATGTACCAACTTCCTACTGTGGATGCCATTGTTATGTTTTGAAGACATGCATTAAAAATAATAATAAAACTCACTCTACTAAATGATTCCTTTAGCACTTTAATTTATCCAGTGTTTTATGTAGGGAAGATAAGTGCAGTTATTTGGCTGTGCTTTAGTTCAGATGTAGATGAGTGGGTGCCTGGAAGGCCGTTGTATTAGAAGCTGGTTTTGGTGTGATAGTGGTGAGGTGCTAGATGCTTTGAGAAATGGAGCCCAGCAAAAGATAGCCAGGACATTGGAGCACTTAGGGATGATGCCCATTTGAGAGTGAGTTAGTGCTAAAGAGAGCAGACCTTCATAAAATGTGGCCAACTCGTGGCATGTGCTTGGTTCCTTCTTAACTCAGCTGATTCCTTTTTCATTTCTCTGACTTGCACTGAAAAAGCCAGAGAGGGTTCTCACTAGGGTGTTGGTACCATACTGTTGAACCTTCAGAATTATCATCCAAACTTCTTTCTTTTATAAAGCACCTAGTCTCAGGTATTCAGTTATAGAAATGGAAAATTAACTAATTAATATAGATTCCTATTGAAGTACTGGCAGTGGATCATATTTTTCTCTCATATTGCCCCATTTTATCTTTATAATTATCAAGTGAAGTCATCTTTTGGTTATTAATTTATAATTTTTGTCATAAAAACTTTCCATAAATTTGACTATTTTAACTTCTCAAAGCCTAGAGTTAGATTGAGTTGATCCTCTGTACTTCATTTTTTGTTTCAAGTAATTTTGTTCTTTATTATTCACTCCCTTCATTTGGGTTGATTTTGGCATTACACTTTTCCAAGCTTCTATTGATTAGCTTTGAATTTTGTTGGATGGATTTTAAATGTGATATATTTATTTTGAAGTAGGACTTTGAGCCTGACATACAAAGGGTTTATTTTTAGTGATTTTCATATAGTTTCCATTTGCTTTCTTCTATTACCAATGACTACAGTATAACATTTAAAAATTCTGAGTGCAGGTATTGATCGGGATGACGTCCTACTTTCCTATAATCTTGATCAGAGAATTAAATCTGTGGAATCTAATTTTTTTTTTAAATTTTAAACCCAACAATATAAAAACTATTGTTGAATTTCTATCATTTTGTTTACTGAAATTCTGTATAACTTCTATTTTTTTACTATTTTGAATTCTTTGTAAAATATAAAATAAATTCTTATGAAAAATAAAATAAGGGCTGGCCAGATCTCTCAGCAGACTAAAGTACCTGCTTAGGGAAAGCATAGCGACCAGGATTTGATCCTTGCTTTGCTATGAGGCACCTCCCTGCCCCAGGCATGCTGAGATGGCAATTGAGTCTGGGCATGGTGGAGAACACCTGTAATCCCAGTGCTTGGGAGGTTGAAAACAGTAAAATCACTATGAGTCCGATCAGCATAGTGAGACTCTGTACAACATGTCCTAAAAATTCATAAATAAATAAATAAATAAATAAATAAATAAATAAATAGATTTCTTTGATTTTGAGACTGCATTTCTATATCATGAACACTATTTTTCTTTCAAAAAAAAATCTATCCTCTATTTCTTTTTTTAGAGGATTAAAAAATGTCATTGGGTGCAGAGTTGCAAATAGGCATGAGATCCAGCATGTTAACTGTGTTTATACCTTTAATACCTTTATACTTTCCAAGGTAGAAGTGTTAAATTCCCCTTGTTGATTGCAGGCTGGACTATTTCTCTTGTAGTGCCATTACATTTTGGCTGATATATTCTAAAATCCTTGGTGCACACACGTTCAGAATAGTTACATCTCTCATGTATTACTAGATGTCTTCTTGACACTATGCTTTCATGTGTCAGTTGTCACCTATGAATATTATTTCTAAATTTAATTGTGATCGTTATTTTTTTAAGTTGAAACTTTTATTCTTCTGTTCATTATTCTTTCACTTTTGTCACCTCTCTTTGGGATTTTTCTTTGTTGTAGTTTATTTTCTTTCCTTAGTGAGTTCTCCTGGGATGCTCAAGAGTATATAGCGTTATAGCGGCAGCTTGATTTATTCTCAGTTCCTCAGGATCCTGGGCCCAGAGGTGCCCTCATGTGCATATGTCCAATTTAAGTTTTGGGGGTAAGGACATGCCCCACTGGCACTTTCATTTCTCCCTATAACTCTTTTAAGAGGCCAGAAGAAAAATGCTTTACTTAGCTGTTGATTGATTGATTGATTGACTGATTCACATAATATTGAAAAGACTTGCTATATATCAGGATTTATACTTGGTGCCGGATAATCAACACTGAATAAAATGCATGTGACTTTTGCCCTCACATGGCTTATAATCTAAGATGGAGACTATCTATCTGAACATTTTATTGCAAGGTATAAAAGCAGTATTTTGGATACAGTGGAAAAGAACAATAGACTCGGCTTTACTTAGAGGCTAAACTTTCTGAGAAAAACATATCTCCATTAAAACATATGCAGAGTATGAGATGAGGCAGAATATGATTGCTCTTCTGTAGGGATCCGTAAGTGTAGGGATCCTTTGATCTTGCTGTGAACGGTTCAACCCTGGGGAGACAAGGCGGTAGGAATAAGAAAGATGGAAAAGAAGATGAAAAGTTGGGCTAGGTGGTCTTCAGTCTGCCTGATGGACAAGACTGACCCAGTGCACACAGAAATCATCCTTTATTTATACTTCTACAAAGTTTGCATCCCATAACACAAGGCTACCCAGCCACCAATAGGTGGCCTGAACCAGACAGGATGTTTTTTTCAACAGGATGTTTTTCTCAACAGGATGTTTTTCTCAGCACTGGGGTAGCTTTCTGCTCCAGGCAGGGAAGCCCACTCCTACCTACACACTTGATAGGTTTCCTGGCTTTCTGTGGCTCCCAACACCCTTCTTCCAAGCATATTATTTATTTATTTCTTTATCATAAATATAATCCCAAGCTTTAGCTGGTTGTGGAGACCATTCAGAATAAACTTTTATAGTTGACAGGCCTTCCTGCAGCCAGTATGACTTTATGGGTAGTATTTGGTCAATGGGATAGAGTTGGCAGAGGTGTGAAATTCCAGTTGGCTTTCCATTTTGTTTGATAGGCTTTTAAGGTGAAATGTTCTTCTTAAATTAGAACTTTGAGAGAGGGAGGTATCTCCTAGGAGGAGAAACTTATTTTTCCTTTGTTGCTTCCAAATTTTTAGCTTAAAAGTATGAAAACAAGAGGAGATAGCTTAGATTATGATGTGAGCTTGGAAACATAAACAGCAAATAGTGGCAGAAGAAGACTGTAGGTGGTAATATTCCTGGAAAAGTCAACTTCCAGCCCACCCCTGGATTATTGTCCGGACTTTTCTGTGGAAAAGAAATAGATTTCTGTAATTTGAACTATACGTATTTTGAGTTTTTTTAAACTGAAATAAAAGCATTTTCAGAGTTACTACCCTAAGAAGTGACAAAACTTCTTAGTGTAGTAGTTCATAAGTGAATACGTTACTTTGATTATTTATTTATTTATTTATTTGTTTGTTTATTTATGTGTTTATTGGTACTGAGGATAGAACTTAAGACCTTGCTCTTGCCAGGCAGGAGCTTAAGCCACTGAGCTAAATCTTTAGCTATTTAGTGCATTTCTAGAAAATAAAAATCTACAAAAAGCTTTAGAATTGAGTATATCTTATACATGTGAAATAATGAAAAACCAAATAATTGGTTATAAAGCCCCTAAACTACATTCATAAATTCATGTTTCCAGGACTTTTACAAACTGTGCAATGATTTCTCTCTTTAAGTTTATTGTGCTTCTCACTGTTTTTCTCTGAGCTTTACTGTTGCTGTCACTTTCTGTGGAGCCAGGTTACGGCATTTTATGCAAACAAAGCACACTGATGAATGTTTTAATGCACTAGCACAAGCACTGTGTATTTTCCTGGTGAGAGTGGCACTTAGGCTGAAGCATCATTGCTGTTGTGGTTTGTGTCTCTATGTCCCCCTGAAGCCTCATACAATCATGGGTGTGGGCTTCTGCCACGTGTGATTGGTTCATTGTCTAGTGTTGGGATACGAGTGTGAGTATTACACCTACGCTGGGGCAGACAGCCTGCATAAAATATAAGGGCGGGAAGGAGGCTTGCTCTTTACAGCATACTTCCCCGCATTGCTATAATGGCTTTTTCTGTTTTTCAGTCTTGCAACACCACGAGCTGTTGCCCTCTTTCATGTAACACTCTGCCTTGGAGCCAGCCAGATATGGGCTGAAACCTCCACACATTGTGAGCTAAGTAAATCATTTCTTTTCTAACTCTCAGCATCATGTAATTGTGTCTCAGAAATGAGAGAAAACTAACATACCACCCTTCACATGGCAGTGAGATGTGGGATGACTCTTGGTCCAAACAGATTTGTTCAAGCTGTGTTTTTGGTAGACTATCAAGCAAAGTTGAGGACAACAAGCAGACATTTTTCAAACTTTGCTGATTGAATAGTGGAATGTCTGAGCTTGGAGCCCTTCCACAGCCAAGGCATCACTGTACTTGGCTTAGCTCCTGGTTTAGCCATTGGAGGTACCACTGGAAATGGATTTAAGATTCAAGCTGGAAACAAGAATAAATATAGTTCTGATGGGTTTGGTATGTGGAATAAAGAATGAGTTGGAATAAAGGGTGATTCCGGGTTTTTGGCTTAAGCAAATGGGTGGAACCTTCCCAAACTATGCTGAGAAGATTCCTGTGCAACAGACCGCAAGCCTGAATTAGAGATGATAGCTCACCACTCCCGCTTATGGCAAATGGCACTTTCTGAAGGTGCCAGTGATTGTGACTATCCTTCCATTCCAAGCTATGAGTTATATTCTCCCAGTCAATCCCTCGGGTGGGTCAACCCCACTCTGTTGGCATCACTTTATTCCTCCTCCTGTCTCAGATGTGGCTTGAAATTATTTTGTCTATTGGCCAGTGTGTGTGTGTGTGTGTCTGTGTGTGTGTGTGTGTGTGTGTGTGTGTGTCTGTGTGTGCATGTATTTTCCCTTCCTAGCAGGGAGTGCTACGATTCTTCACAGGACACATGAGCTTTTAGAATCCTATGGGGCTGGAGGTGTTTCTTGGCCTATCTGTAAAAATGGTCTATTTTCTGGCATATTTTAATTGTGATTCCATTATGGAATGACCTCCTCAAGAAGAATAATCATGCTTTGTTTGGCCTTGACTCCTTTTTAGCTTTTTTTTTTAATTTTTATTTATTTTTATTTATTTATTTATTTTTTAGGTTAGTATCTTTAATATAGAATGAGCTTATACAAATTCTCAGACCTCACAGGGAGAGCAAAGGACACTGACAATCCACAAAAGAGGAAACACAACCACCAAATGCGCAAAGATGCTTAATGGAGCTAGAAACCCAGGGAATGTGAACTGAAACACGACGCTGCTGCCGTTTTTTTTAAATTTTTAAAGAGAATAAAAAATAATTTAAAAAGTTGGAAATAATATAGAATTTCACTAAACAAAGTAATTGGAATTTAACAATGGTTGTTATATTGTATAATGTTGTTGTTGTTCAATACGCCATGGATAAAAGATATTTCAACCTATATTTGAAAAAAATATCTATATTTCAACTGGGCGTGTTCAGAATTTTAGTCACTGTTACCTAAATAACTACCTACAACTATTCATCAGCATTTATATTGTGCTGGGTAGTATAAGTGCTTTATAGATTATTTAGTGTACTGGAAAATGTGCATAGGTTACTTACATACAGTGCTATGCTAATATACACTGGGGATCTGAACATTCTAGGACTTTGGTATCTAACCACAAGGGGTGAAGCCCTGGAGCCAATCCCTGTGGATACAGAGGGCTACTGTCCAGCTTCTTGTATTTTCAAAATGCTGATTTTGTTTTTGATTTCCCACAACCCCAAATTTTTTAAGTTTATATTTTAAAAAACATTCACTTGCAAAGTTTCTGTTTCGACCCTTAATCATTTTTTTTTTTTTTATTTAGTACAGGGTCTATAGGGTTTACAGGATCTCACTGTGCAGATCAGACTCGTAGTGATCCACCTGTGTTCAGCCACCCAAGAGCTGGGATTACAGACATGCGCCACCATACCCAGTCTCAGGTATCATCCCAATGCACCCCAGGTGTGGGGCTAGCACCACATGCTGAGGATCAAACCCTGGTTGCTGCGCTCTGCCTAAGCAGATGCTTTAGTCCGCTGAGCTATCTGGTCGGCCTTGTCCCTTAATCATTTTCATACAAGGCCCTGTTTTCTACAAAATTTCATTAACTTTCTATTTTTCCTTTCCTTCCCTTTGCATTCAGGCCTTATTTTAGGCTTTCCTGTATAAGCAAAACATTGCCTCGTATTCGAAAAAAAGTAAGAACATTCTCTACAAGCTAGTCACTCATTCCTTGATTATTTTTCAGCTCCCTAGATTAAAGTTAACTGCCTCTATCTTCAGATTGTAAAATTTGTCTAGCTGGGAGGTTTTCTGCTCTGTGTACTTTTATGACATTTTATAAGCATTAATAATATGCCCTAGCATTTTTAGAGCACTATAACAGAGAATTACATATTAGAGAAAAATTAAGGCCTTCCAGACTGTAATCAGGCATTAGAAGAACTGCTGAATATCTCAAGTACATTTTGAATTTCAATAAAATTTGGTTTGGAATTTATATGGGATTTTAAATAGTTTTTACCTCTGTTATCTTAACGTTGTTCTCAATTTATGTACTCTCTCTGCTTCCATTCTGCAGAACAAGTCAGAGCTGGTAAACTAAAAAATAGACTGCTTTCTAATACTAATACTACAAGGAGAAAAATACTATTAATAAATCTTTTAAAATAATTGTCAACATAAAATATAAGAAAATCCATTAATATCCTATGTTCATAACAAAGAAAGTACTAAATTTTGTTATAAAAAGATATTAAATTCCATGTAGTCTGGCCCTTTATAGGTGTTTTATTGTTTTTTTTTAGTGTATTTATTTATTTTTAAAACAATATTCCTGCATAAGAGATTGTCTCCCAACAGAATAGACAAAACAGGTTTGGAAATTAGGAAACGTGCTATAGGTTTGATAGTTAGAAAACTGTGAGGCTGAATAAAACATCTAGAACTGAATATTATTAATGTTTTATCAATTTTGTTTTTATTAAAGTCTGAATAGGTAGCAGCCCTCTTGGAATTCACATTTATAGTTCAATATTAATTTTCCATTATTATAACAAGTAAGCAAAATAATCAACATTGAGCCGGAGCTATAGCTCAGTGACATAGCATACGCCTGGAGAATGCAAGAGCATGTGTTCAATTCCTGGTAAAGTTAAAAAAAAAATAATCACGTATAGGGGTGGGCTTATTTCTGTTCACAGTTCTGAAGGCTTCAGTCCATGCCTCCTTGCTTTTAAGCACATGGCAAGGCAGCACCATTTTATGGGATGCCCATGACTGGCTGGCCCTTTTAGTCCATCTCTGAGAACAACACAGGGAGAGGAAGAAACTGATGTCTGACAGTTCCTTCATGGCATATCTCCAGTGACCCAAATTGTCCTGTTAGGTTCCACCTTTCAGTCATGCCAAGCTGGGGGCAAGGCTGATCACAGGGCCCTTTTTGGAGACTTAGATTGAAGTCACAGTAGACAGGAACTGAGAAAGCAAAGGAACACACTGACAAGACCATTCCACAGAGTTGGGAACTGGCACAAAGGACAATGCTAAGGAGACATGGGCGAGAAGGGAATCTTTCCTAGGTTTTCTTAACTAGAAATGTTATCCTTAAACATTTAAAAAATCTTCCATCTTGTGAAAAAATTCCAGTATATACAGGTGGGCACAACAAAATAAAAGTCATGAAACCATAGCTCCCTTCAGTAATGTCAGGTCATGACAAAACTTACTTTTTCTGTGACCCTACAAACATTTTTTTCATTTACAAATACATCATTAAATAGTTGTACAGATACATAGCTGTTGCTTATCATTTTATAAAATTATATCATTGTGATCACAGTGAAGACAGATTTATAATTTGTAGTAATAGCTTAGATTTTGTTTGAAAAAATGTTTACTGGGAGAGCCATACTTTAATGAAATCAGAACGAAGAAAGAGCAAGCCATGAGTATATATAGAAGCAATACAAAATTTTATTTAAAGAGAGTACATTAGCATTAAAACAAAAAAATTACAAGTGATACAGATATTCACCTAACAGAGTAACATGAATTTCACAGTATTTGTTGTAACACACAGTGTTGTCTTTCAGCCAGTTATTATTACCACATATATGAAAGTAAAACTGGGAAAAGAAAGAAATGTTTAAGAAATTAAGAAGATGTGCAGACACTTGAAAAAGGAGTCAAAACAAATTAAAGCACTAATTCCTTCTTTCCGTAGATTAGCTGAAATGCATAGGACTGTTGTCCAAACCATCATGCTTACATACATAGATACATCTTTTTCCCCCATTCCCTCTCCTGTCCTTCTTAACTCAGTAACTCTTTCCTTTTGAAAACAAATTAAAAGTTTATTATAGCTACAGGGAAAAAAATTCCCCAAAATTAATTCTGATAATTTTCTATAAAATAATAAGCTCTCAAGACATTCATTTTTAAGGAACAGAGAAATCTATGCCTTTAATCTAAGATACAGTGAGTTTTTCCTTCTGTCTGGTTCTAGCTGCATCTACAGAGGAGAGGACTATGCAGTAAAAGGAAGACGCTCAGGGAAGCTTTCACCAGTACTAGATGGGGCCACCTCTGAGACCAGCTCAATCTGCACTGTAGATTTCCTATGTCTCTCAAAGGCTGCTGAGGCTTTTGCTGGCCTTATTCTTGGCTGGCTTGCAAGCCTCTAGATCCTGAACCCTAGGTTTTTCATTAGTTCTGTTCTGAAAATCCACTTAACCAAATTATTCTTGAACCAAGAAACAAAAATACCCTAAAAAACCGTTGAATTACCTCATACCACTATCTGTGCTTATTTGTTCTTTCCCTGGATGAAGATCAACTTAGCCCAGGAACAGCTTTAACATTCCTTTGCTGGCACTGCAGCCCAGTGCCCCAGGCAGGCAGCTGGCCAAGCCCTTTGCTGTTCAGTGGAAATTCAAATCCACTGAATAAACTTCAGTGCCACCTTTGTCCAAAAACCTCAAAAGCCCCAGTCCCTGTCTGCCTGCTTGAAATTATAAAGGCACACATGACTGCGGAGGAAGATAAACTGTGTTGAAATAACATCCAGGGTGGTTGTTAAATAAATTCAGGAGAACCAAGACATTTTCTGCTAAGCTGAGACACTGTCCTCAACTCACCTCCCAGGCAAGACATCCGTGGAGAAGCCACCTACCAGGAGCCCAAACACAGAGTGATCAACTCAGCTCTTAAGACCTTCAACAGCTAGTTGTATTTAAAAATAAGGCAGGTTCCAACTTTTTGTAGCCTTTCAGCTGCTGTGGCAGGCATTTGGAGAATTTTTTTTTTTTTTCCTCTTTTTGAAACAGGGTCTCACTATGCTGTTCAGGCTGGCCTTTAGCTCACCTTTGTAGCTCAGGCTGGTCTTGAACTCGCACCTATCCTCCTGCCTCAGCCTCCCAAGTGCTGAGATTACGGACGTGCGCCCCCATGCCTGTCCTGGAGAGGTATCATCTTTATGTACGAAGCTTTTGGTTAGGATAAGAGAACTGAGTCTATTTTCTAGTTCAGCAATTGCTGTGCATGGTCTTGGCAAATTGCTTTATCATTTTGCAGTGCGTTTTCCGTTTTATGAAATGGAAACATTCAGAATTGGATTTTAGCGTGCTGGGGAGATCAAAGGAGATATATAGAAAGTGCTCTGGGTGCTGAAGGGCCTAAGATAATGCAAGGGCTTTTGCTTCCTTTTTTGGACAAAGTTTTGCTGCATGCTTCAGGCTGGGCTTGAATTCACTATGTGGCATCAAGCTCACAGTGATCTTCATCCCTCAGCCTCCCAAATTCTGGGAATAAAGGCCACCATACCTGGCTTATAGTGGAAGTTTTAAAAAGCAGAAGTACTTTAAGGAGCTGCACTTTGTGACTAATGAAGTGTTTGGGTGCAGGAAGTGCACCCAGCGTGATTTAAAAAGTAATTTACCAAGCACCTATTCTGTAGTTAGCATGCTTTCCCTAGTGCCAAAGAAACATGTGCATGGTGTGTGTGTGTGTGTGTGTGTGTGTGTGTGTGTGTGTGTGTGTGTGTGTGTAAGTAAACATGGGAAGTAGGGCTGGTGAGGGACAACAACAAACACCCAGTCAAGATGATGATGCAGAAATGGACCAAACAATGTGTCTCTAAGCTGTAGGTACTCATAAATGAAATAGGGAGTGCAGGAAAACCTACTCTGTGGAACCCTTGTGAAGATTAAAAGATTGGATAGGCAAGGTATTTAGTCCTTTGCCTGGCAAAGAGAAAGATTCATAGTTTGTACAACCCTTAAAAAAGACAATTTCAATTTTTCTTTCTCAATAAATAAGTAAAATTTTGATACCTTTCTTTTCTATCAGTTGTAAGCTGAGTGGATTTCCCCTCTGACATTTCTAATAGCAGCTGTGGAGGCTTCTGAGCAGGAATAACCATGTGATTAAGTTGTCAGCCAGTTGTGGGGGGAAAGGAGTGAGGTGAGGAAGGGTTAGAAGACTATGAAGATATTATTACAAAGAGCAAAGAAAAATGCTGAACTGGAAAATAGATCCATGTTTTCCCATCTTATCTAAAAGTATCTTCATTTAAAAATGATACCAGAACCATGTCCTGGACACAAATTAGGGTGAGAAAGGAAGAAGTTGTCCTTGTTTGATGGGGAAACTGTGTTTAGCAGAAAAATGAATATACAGGTTGTAAGGAAAAGTTTTCAGTAATAATATCCTCTTTATATTACCTGCTGATTATTGACATGTGGCAAGAATGACACAGTCAATTCTGTATGTGTGTATGTGAAGTTACCTACTTTTATTACATTATTTAATCATTGTGCTAAATATAGGAGGAAACTGCATAAAAATTATCTCACCAAAAAGCATCTAAGTGATTTCTTAGAATGGTTTTACTGTCATCAAATTCCTGTGATTCGTTTTTATTTTTTCTACTTTGAAGTTTCATTCTAATGAACCAATTAGTGGAGCTTTAGAATGGAGCTTATTTATTCCTCATTAAATAGGAGAATATTTGTAATGAGATATCATCTATCTATCTATCTATCTATCTATCATCTATAATGTGTCAACTGTCCAAAAGAAACACAGTACCACAGTGAGACTGCCTATCCATACTGCTAACTGTATTGCTACAGCCACATTTCTGTTAAATAAGACTATTTGCTGATAAATGATGGCTTTCAAAGCATTTTTATCCCATTTTACAGTGCATAACATTTGTAGAGGCTAATGTTTATTTATTTTATAATTTGTTAATTTAAGGAATTTTTTTTCTTCATGTTTCTTATCAGTGTCAAGTACAATCAGTTGTTTGCCGACAAAATGTGGAGAGGACCTAATTTATGTATGATGACACACAGTAGAATCAGCCATTCTATTTCGAATTGAACAGTATCACTCTATTGGTTTTCTGTCATTCTAGAAATGGTTCTGGGGGTAGAACTTAGAGAAATAAAGCATTTCTTTTCCTTAGCCATTTTTCCAAAATGCTTCAACTTTTAGAAATAGCATCAGTTAGCCAATGAAAACATTTCTATGACAAAGCCTAGGAATTTAAGATAAAAAACAGCTGGGCAGGTTTTTTATATACAAAGGAAACAACTTTGAACTACACAGACAATGTCGTTTAAACCCGAACAGATGTGGTTTAATCTTGTTTTTGATCCTCTGGTAGATTTTTCTTAAAATGCCCACATATGCATAGAAATGATGACTTTCAGATGTTTGAACATAATTTGTCTCTGTTAGGATATCACCTTGGTGCATAGATCATGTACACCAAATACTACAAGTCTTTGAACACAGACAGCAGGGTACTTGGCAAAATTTATGTCAGTCTTTTGGTTTGGTCCAATAATCCCCTAAGAAGCTAAAAGAGAAGGAAAAAACACTAGTATCCATGTGATGCCATCTTGGAAACAAGGAAGTCACATGTGTTCTCCATGACTTCAATAAATCATAGTGATACTTTCAGCTCCTCACACTTAGAAATGCTTTTAAGATGAATCCTGTCACATGAGCACTCCAAAAGAAACACATATGGTTGATTTGTGCACCTTCCATGTCCCCATTGATTATTATCTATGAATCATCCGATATCTTCATACATTAAGATTCTCCATTCCAATAGTAAGGAAAGAAACCATTGAAGCAAAACCATCTGAAACAATGAAATGTCAACAGTGAAAACACCTATTAAAATACAGTGGCATCCACTTTCAGTTTCAAAGGCCATGAGACTTGTTGCTGCAGATATTAGCCAACAAGTTGAATGAAGAATTATACATACAGAAATTTTCATAAGACTTTCCTCATCTTCTCTTTCTTTCCTCTGCTTAAATGAACATAACTGAGAGTGGAAAGAGAGATCCTATGCAACATATGGTAAGACTTATATCTCTAATGAGAATCCAAAGAAAGAGAAAACGAGGGCCATGAGTAAATGATACTCAGAAGTATCTAATGACCATGGGAACAATCCATGGATAACATTGTCCCAATTCAGCTTTTCCTATAAGGCACTGCCTTTGTAGTTTCTATAATTTTCTCAATAGTCCTAGACCTTAAGCATTGTTAAAGACCATAGCTAAAGTAGGAGTGAAGAATCAGTATATGTTGGTAAAATTTTGAAAACATGTCTCTGGCATGGGAGGAGTGAAGAGAGGTCAGAAGGGATGAGATGATCTAACAGTGGCAGTGGACATGTTCATGAGTCATTGGGCAAAAATCCCAGTGTCCCTAACCTATCACAAAAGAAGGGAAAGATTTGTAAGTGGTCAAAAACATTTTCTAGAACTCTATTGACTCTCTGGCAACAGACCATTGTTCTTTGTAATACTGATCCTATTAAACCTTCCTTGGAGCATAAGTGTGATGTGAGAGCATTCCTAGACACAATCTACTCTGCAACAATAATCTGGTTTTGTATACAAATGCTCATTTTGTTTTTTAAGAAAATGTGGTGGTGTTTATATTGCTGGAGTCTCTAAGTCCTATCTATACCAATGTATGCTGTCTGTCTGGATGTGTCTCCTGATCTCTGTGTGAGGAAGTTGCCTCTGTTTAATATGACTCAGAAAGAAGTTATGAGATGCCAGTGCCCGGTGTGGTCATGATTCCCATGCTAGGGGCTTCCTGTGTGATGTTTCCAAACAAGAATCCCAGTAGCTGCCAAAAGATGGGAAAGGTAGGCACTGGTATGACTGGAGAGCAATGAGTCAGAAGGTCTATAGCCCGTGTGAAAAGCTTACTGAGGCAGTAGGCAAAGGGCGAGTGACTAAAGAGGGAACAGGTGGAGAAACCTGCTGTTTCTGTCAAAGATGCTTGAAATGTGAGGCAATACGGTGGGAATGCAAAGAGCCAAACCTGCTCTTCCAGTGAGTTGCCTCTGGAGTTGGAAAAGTAGAAAGCAGACAAAGGGTGACATGTAAAATTCAGAAGATGCAGAAAAGTTACTGGATTAGGCAGCCACACATTTGAGTTCATAGAAACTCTCGTAACTATGACTTTAGACGAACAATTTCCACTTTTTTCATGCACTTTGTGTCAAATGGAAAACTTAGGCATCTTCTAAAGACTCCTTGAACAAGAAAGTGGTCTTTTGCTATTGCTTATGATTCTGTAAACACAAGTTTCAAATATATGATGGGGAAAATAAAAAAGTATAAAAAATAGTGAAAAAGTACAGAGAGACAAAAAACAAGAAAGAACAAACACAAATGAAGCAGTGATGATAATTCTGGCCCATTTTCATGGCAGCGATTGCATAACAAGGGTGATTCTCTTCTACATTTGGATTAGATCTTAGTGTAGGAACATTTTACTCAGCTGAAAAATGGATGGTGTTTAAACACAGCAGTGTAAACATTACAATAATCTGAACTATTATTATTTTGGAGACACAGATGCATCTAACACAAACCCAATACTCCACCTAGTATTTAGGCAAGGAGCTGCCAATCTATTGTGATACAGGAGGAAAATTTAGTTGGATTGGGTTTAGAGAAAGCTGGCATGTTGGTCTCCAAGAAATGCCTTTCTGAAGCATTTTAAAGCATGCCTTATAGCCTGGATAATTTATAAAGAAGAAAGGTTCATTTAAGCTCATAACTTCAGGGACTAGAATTTGAGGGGCATGGTCAGGGTATCTGGAGGGGGCTGTTTTGCTGTGCCATAACATGGTGAGACAGAGAAGGATGCTAAAGTGAGCTCATATTCCTCATTATAACCCATTAAGTCATGAAGGGACTCATCCCCTGGAAAATCTTCATGAATAAATTATCGTGCAAAATTCATTTTTCCCAACACTGCTGCACCAGGGATCAAGTTTTCAATATAAAATTTGGGGGAGACATTTACTATAGTTTGAGTCTAGATATTCCTATAAAGTCACATACAGTTAAAGGTTTTTGGAAGGTGGTTGACTCTAGAGTGTGTGATTGAATCACAGTGCAACACTGGAATTAGGGGGTCAGGGTGATTGCAGGATCAGTCCGCTAACTGAATTGGTACTGCCCTATCCCAGTAGACTGGATGTAATGTACAGGAAAGAAAGGCATTCCCCCCTCCACACACACAGGCACACACTTGTTGATTTGCTACTTTTTGCTTCCATGACTATTTTCCTCGCTCATACGATCCTATCTGGAAGCCATTTAGATTATACAGTGAAACCTCGATAAACTGTGAGCTAAATAATCCTTTCCTCCCTTTAACTTTGGGTGTCCGGTATTTTTGTCTCAGCAATGAGAGAAGTAACTAAGACAACATTCAAAACTAGCAGAGCTGTTCAAATTACATTTGAATTTCTGTTTATGTGCTGACTTTAGAAATGTGGAAATATATCTGCTGCATAGCCCATTTGGTATTGCAGGGCTCTCTGTTAGAACTTGGGAAATATATTAAGAAACTATGAAAAAATGGGTGAAGTCATGAAGTAAGTCATCATGTAAGAGTCTATATATAAGGTGATGACAATAGTACAAATAGCTAATTTGTGCTGAAGGCCTCCTAGGAGGCAGTTATCATGTGAACATTTTACATGTATTATTTTCCTTCTCACAACAGTCTCATAATTCATTCAGCACCTCTTTTATTTTATTGCCCACCTACCACATGCCAGAAATTCTCCTGAGATCCAGGGAGACAGTGGCAAACAAAATAAAATGAAATTTCTTCTCTCCTGAGGTTGAGTTTTAGTAGGGGAGAGATGACAGACATATATGATGTCAGATAGTGATAAGTCCTATGAATAAAAGTAAAGCAGCGTAAGGGAGTAGATATTGCCAGAAAGTTAGGTGGGTGTGATTTAAATGGGGCCTCAGAAAGGTCTCTCTGGTGAGCTGGAGGAGAAAGGGATTGAGTCTTGCATCCACCCAGAGAGAGCAGTAGGATTTCCATTTTGCAGAGAGGGAGTCTATGCTTCCCACAGGCTCTTATTTAATTGGAAGAGATGATTCCAAAATATCTCATTACGGATCTGCTTTGCAGTACAGAAGAATGCATGTAAGAAGAAGGCTGTGACTTTGTGAGGCCAGCTACTCTGACAGGAATGGTCACAAGCACACAACTCTCAGCACACCATGGCTGTGCTTCTACACTTCCTGACCTGGCTGACTTCCCCTTACTATACTGAGATAGCAAAAGACAAGCTTCCATGGTATTACTACACAGAAAATATGTACATCTTTTGTTGCCCGCCCCCGCTTTCTCTTACCCTCAAATCTCAGTCTATGAACAAATGTACAACAGAGCAGTATTTTCAGACAGTATTCAGTGTGATAGGGTATTCGTCAGTAATTAGAGCTCCAAGGTGCTAATTCCTTCTCTAGCTAGAGCAGCAGTAATTCTGCTTATGTTAGGAATCTAAAAATGAGTTTTCTGACATTATCATAAAGGGTGTGTAAAAATTAAATTTCTTTATAAGATGTAAATGAAGGTTGGATGGGGGAATGCAGCTCAGTGGTGTAGTAATCACCTCACATGCATAAGGGCACAAGTTCTATTGGTAGCAGTGGGGGAAAAGAGGTGTTTAAAACTTTTGGCTTAAAGATTTAAATATTAAAATAGAAACACTAAATCTTCTGGAGGAAAATGTAGGCAGAAATCTTAAAGACATAGGGGTAGGCAGAGAGATCACGAACAAAAACCGAACTGCATGAGAAATACATCAAAGAATCAACAACTGGAATCTCATCTTTCTGAGACCCAATCCAAAAACAAGCATCAGAGATGAATATACACTTCTCAAAGGAAAGATAGAAATGGCAAGTTTGTATATGAAAAATGTTCAATATCATTGGTCATCTGAGAAAGTCAAATTAAAATAACACTGAGAGTTCATCTCACCCCAGAAAAAAGAATGGTTAACATCAAGAAGCCAGCCAATAACAAATGCTGGACAGGCTATGGTGGGAGTACAAACTGGTGCAATCACTATGGAAATCAGGGTGGAGGTTCCCTCAAAACCTAGTATTGGAGGTCCCATAAAAGCCAGCTATTCTCCTCCTGGGTATTTTTCCAGAAGAACTGAGAATTTCATACCACAGCAATATATGTGCACCCATGTTTAAAGTAGTGCAGTTTGTCGTACCTAAAATCTAGAAACAACCCAGGATAAATTTGAGTCTTTGGTCAATAAATGTATGAACTAGAGAACATACTCTTAAGAAATAATCAGCCCTTGCCGGGCGTGGTGGCGCACGCCTGTAATCCCAGCACTCGGGAGGCTGAGGCAGGAGGATCGGTGTGAGTTCGAGACCAGCCTGGGCTACAAAAGTGAGCTCAAGGCCAGCCTCAACTGCATAGCGAGACCCTGTCTCAAAAAGACAAAAAAAAAAAGAAAAAAGAAAAAAGAAATAATCAGTCCTCCATGTGCAAACATAGGATTATCTCCTTAATGTGAGAACTTGACAGAGAAAAACAGAATCCAAAGGGTACAAGACTAATTGTCAGTAGAAAATGAACTCATTCAAAAGAAAAGAGTTACTGAGTTGAGGAGAAGGACATGAGAGGATGTGAGGAAAAGAGATATGTCTATGTATGTAAGCAGGATGGTTCGGATAACCATACTATGCATAGTGGTCTATGGAAAAAAGCAGTTAATGCTTTAATTTGTTTTGTCTCTTTTTTTTTCAGGTGCTTGGACATTTTATCTTCTTAATTTCTTATACATTTCTTTCTTCTTCCAATTTCACATGCATACACCTGGTAATATGAATAAATAACTGGCTAGAAGACAACACTATGTATTATGACAAACACATGAAATTCATATTACCCTAAATGAAAGTCTGTATTGCATGTAATTTTTTTTCTGTTTTAATTATAATTTGCACTCTTTTAAAAAAATAAAATAATTAAAACTTTTGCCTCTAAATGCTTTTTAAAGAGCTTCTCAGTGGAATTAAAGCTCTATGTGGTAGCTTTAAAGTTCTGAAAAATAAATGGTGATACAACTGTTCTGTTGGATGAAAACATGCACTGCAGGCCAGCGATGATCACAGAGTTCCGGAGTCAGTCCAGAGAGCTAGCTCAGTGGCATAATCACCTGCCTGGCAAGTGCAAGGTTCCAAGTTCAGTCCCCAATATCATATACTGTGTGGTGCTGGCTCTGTGGCATCCTAGGGAGGCTGAGACAGGAGGATCACCACAAGTGTGGAACTGCACAACAGGTAGCTCAGCAGACCGAAGGGCCTGCGTAAGCAGAGCTCAGCAGCAGGGGTTCAATCCCCAGTGTACCATGTTGGCCCTGCCCCTGGGGTTCACTGAAATGGTGATTCAGACTGGGTATAATCTCAGCTCTTCAGAGGCTGAACACAGGTGAACCACTATGAGTCAGATCTATGTGGTGAGACCCTGTAGATCCTGTACTAAACTAAATCCAAAAAACAAAACAAACAAACAAGCAAACAAAAAACAAACAAAAAAGCTTGAGAAGCCACGTGGTAGGATGACTTGTTGACCCTCATGGGTATTCATTTACACATATATTAACCCATATGGTTAACACGGAGTTTAATCCTTTTTCTAAGGTTCATTTCTTTAAAAGAAAATGAAGCTTGGGGGAAGGGAGCTTTCTTCTGCTCTAAACCCTTGGAAAGAAAGTCTACCTTCCATGCTTTGAATATTAGATATTTTATTTATCAGGTGACTAAATAAAATGAAGACTTGGAAAGAAATGTTGAAAGTCACAGTTTGATGTCTAGTTCACAGTTGATAGGAAGAACAGTTCCTCATGTTTCACTGTTTGCTGCTGTTTCGTTAAAAAAAAAAAGGAATATCTAGAGTTTGTAGACACATTACACAGATCTCTCTGGCTGCCATTGTGAAGTGTGGGGTTGTGTGTGTGTGTGTGTGTGTGTGTGTGTGTGAAGAAAGCACTTTCTGTATCTCAGATCGTCCCTACAGGCCCATGGAGCTCAGAATAGTGATTGTTCTCTCCTGTGTATTTTCCTCTTTCCTCCTTTGAAACATGGCACCTCATTCCATTTTGGCGGTGATATTGCTGCCAATGACATATGCTATAAATGCTTCCCAGGAGTGACATAAAGTCATGTGACTGAGGGATCACCAGTAGAGCAAGGTGGGAAGTAGGGAATGTGCCTCCTGAGTTACCTCCTTAGGTGCCAGTTGTGTCTTCTGAGGCATCTTCCCAGGAACTGGAATTTGGATGTAAAATGTGCACCATTTGTACTCCACTGAACGTGAAATGCATTCAACATGATAGAGCAGCACCAGGAAAGGAAGGAGACCAGACACTTAGCTGATATCTTGGAGAGAAGTCAACTGCACAACCTGCCTTCCTCTAGGATATTTGAGAAAGTCAGATCGAATTCTCTTTGGTTTGAGTGACTGTATTTTTATTCTTATAGCTGTGCTACTTGTTTTTTAATTTTAGACATTTATCTGATAACCCAGTGAACAACCTATTGGACCTGAGAAGAGTATAACTTGACCGGGACTCAAAATGCTGAGTTATGAAATCCTTTCTTCGCCTGGGCACCTGTTGTGAGGGTGAATGATATATGTATGTAAAGGAAGATTTGGCCTCAGACTCATCTCACGTTGAGCTCTGCTGGAAATGAGGACAAATATCATGGGCAGGGGCTGGGCAGGCAAATGCGAAGAAGCAAAGCCTGGGTATGGATAGGTACAGTGGAACATGTGTAATTCCTAAAGTGATTGCTATTCAAAACCATGGGCCCAGAGTTTATTGGCACTCTATTTGCTTAAAACAAAAAAAAGGAAATCTAGATTATTAAAAGGTGAGCTCCATAGATTTTAATCAATAAGCCAAATATTCTGAAAGAAAAAAATAGTATGTACTCTGTAATGTTGAATTTTATGTGTCAACTTTTCTGGGACACAGGAGGTCCTGATTTCTGGCTAGAATATCTGAGTATGTCCATGAAGATATTTCTGGAAACCCTGAGTATTTAACGTGGTGGACTGAATATGATACGTGGCCTTCCCCAATATAGGTGAGGAAAGATCCAGCCCCAAGAGTGCTGGAATATGGTAAAAAAGTGCAGTCAAGTTAATTCTGTCTAACTTCTTGATCTTCTTTTGCTCTCAGTGATCCTGGTTTACAGGTTTTCAGATGTGGGCTGAAATCTTTACCATGGACTGTTTAGTTCTTAGGATTTTAGATTATATCCTAATTCAGAACCAGCTTTCCTGGTTCTCCAGCTTCCACTTGGCAGACTATGGCATTTCTCAGTCTCTGTAACTATACAAATCAACTCCTTATATATAAGAAATTTTGTCCCTCTCTCCCCTCTCATTCTTTTTCTTCATCTATCTATCTATCTATCTATCTCTTATTAATTGATTGTCTGGAAATCTTTCACTAATACAAACACACACACACACACACACACACACACTTTAGGATAAGGTTGAAGGAAAACTCCATTTCTTGAACTAAAACTAAGTTTAGAATTTGTTTCCAAAGCTGTGGTTTGGAGGACTTTTTTGAGTCACTGTGAAGCCCCACACTAAAACCCTAGATATTTAATTTCAGAGTTTTGTTGGAAAAATACGTCAATTCCCACACAAATGTATATAGGCAGGAAAAAAAAAAAAGCCTAGAAGTAAGCGAGGGAGAAAATAGGCTAATCGTTTTCAGTCAACTTGGTACACGGCTATGTAACCAAACTTTTTTGGTCAAGTCAGTACCTTTTGGAGTCATGGTAAGCAGATAGGTTTTCTTTGTTTGAAGCCAAAGCATGCTTATCAACAGGCAAAATTAATGACTTCTTGGAATATTACAAACAACTGGGTATTTGGGAAGGACAGGGATCAATGAAACAAACTCTGAAATCTTGATTTTGCCAACCAGATGGCTCAACTTTGTGAATTTTGACATTGACATGATAGCTAGAGTTTCCTATCAACAGCTAGTGCTTGCTAACCGGCTCTGAACAACAACAATAAGCATATCACAGCACACACAGGCAAAGAAGCTGGATGCAGTATTATGAAAGAATTTCCTAGGTCTGCTTGTTTGGCTCTTGTGTAAGCGGGCAGCCTGGCCGACAGCCAAGCCATACAGATTAGGAGAGTGAAAGTCCACAAACAAAAGCTTAAAAAAGGACAAAATATCCCTGGTTTGGTGAAAGCAATGTATCTATTATTATAACTGTTTTCACAAAAGGACTCACTTTTGGCATCTCTTGACAAAATTATATACTTTTTTGGAAATCCATATTCTGAGAAAAACTAGCATTAGAAATTAGAAAATAGGAAAAAAGGATTATGGCTATCCACTGAGAAAAAAAGATGAACATTCAGCATGGAGAGGTTGCTCTTCAAAGGAATTCAGTGATGCAAGAGGAATTGAAGAGCAAGAAAAGCCAACACGGAAGATTGGAAGGTCGAAGTTAGCATATCCAGGCTTGGAGACAGCAGGTTGGAGGTAAAGGGAGAAAGGTGAGCATTGCCCCATCAGCTCTGCTGGCAGTTGTGGCCCTGTGACTTACAAGGAAAACCAATGTCATGGTTACTCAAATGATACTCCCTTTACTGATCCTATGCTTAGTGTCTCAAAAACAAGTTTTGAAGGCAAAAAAAGTTCTTCCATTGCCAATTTCTATGTACAGTTTTGTATAGTTACTGGAACAGTACTATGTAACGTTATTTAAGAGTTAGTTAATAATGCCTGCAAGCATTTTCCATGATCTGGAGGCTATAGCTCTTAGTGAATATTACTAATCTTCTGTATCTTACTTGCTAAACAATGTTTTATCTTTATGATATTCTAAGTATATGAGAAGACAGTACTAAAAGAAACTAGGGAGGGGCAGGTCAGATCCTTTCTTTAGGGAGGAGTAGGCGATCAACAAGGACTAAGACAAAGACAGCTCTGTCTTTTGGGGGGTATAAGCAGTACGGAAGGAAGGAAGCAAAAATGTACTTTATCTAGTGACCAAAATCAAAATCTATTAGATATTCTTTTGTTTTGTTTTGTTTTGTTTTTTGAGTGTTTAAAGTTTAGGAAGTTTTCTGTCATGATTGAGACCTCTATCAAGGCTGAGTAGACAGGGCTTGGAGTGTCCCTAGCCCTACTGGAGTGGACACAGATGAGCGCACTTCTAGTGGGCATGAGAACTCTTTCCATTAGGCACAGGCAATGAGCCTATATCAGCATCAACATCCCTTGGAGGTCCATACCTCGTGTACCTAGGCAACTTTCATGAACAACAAGAAAATGCGGTGGAATTTAGCCCTAACACTTCCCCGGAGACCTGAAAGGATCCTACTACCAGCACAAGGACCAAGCAGAATATGTGGTTTTAAAGAGGCCTGTTTTCTCAGAGAGTTGGATGGCAGTGTGTCTTAGTTACCTTTTGCTCGTTGCTGGAACAAATACCCAACACTCAAAATGAAGGAAGGAAAGGTTTATTTAGCTCACAGTTACTGGAGGTTTCAGTCCATGTTCGGCTGGCCCAAGGCTGAGAGGAGCAGAGCAGAGAGCATCCAGTTCATGGCGGCGGAACAGCAACAAAATGGTGGCAGAGGTAGCCAGCC
>PVJA010000011.1:0-107859 GCA_004027025.1 Myocastor coypus | reverse complement strand
CATATAGGCTACACCCATAGTCCCAGAAGTACTTCCACCCATAATCCCATCAGTACTAAAACCCATAATCCCAGGGATCAAGGATCAAGTCTCAAACTCTAGAAGTCCCCGCCCAATGACTCCATGAGGCTTTGGGGGGACAACTAGACATAAGCCATAACACAGTGCATAAGATCTATTGAATCTGTGGTTGGTTTGCATTGGTGGAAAAGAAAACATGTGGATGTACAGCTAGAACACTGTCAAATTTGATAGCCTCAGATGTCTGAACTAAATACAGCAACAGCAGGCCTCCTGTGGGTAATGTGATGTCCTGGCCTTGTGTCAAAAGCATAAGAAGTAGACTTCCAGACTTAGCGAAGCAAATAAGTAGCAATGAACTATGGATCAGTGTCTTGGTGTACCCCAGGGAGAAGAGGCATCAGGAATGATGAAAAGATAGACAAGAGACAAGATCTGGGGCAGGTGAAAATCTGTTTGTCTGATTGGCAAAAGAACCAAAGAACAGTGGAGGTATTTATTTATACCTTTGCAAAGTTCGGATCAGGAGACACAAGTTGTTCAATGACCAATAGCCAAAATTGATCAGGAGGGATGGTTTTCTTAAGACTGCAGTAGCTTGACTGCTTCAGGCCCTCTGGGCCTTGTCCTGCCCTCCCACATATGCTCAATTTCCAACTTGAGGGCTGACAACAATGAATAAAGAAAGAGACTGCTGAAAACCATACTATAACATGTGATGAATTAAGTACGATGTTGTATTAAGACACTGCAGGTATTGCCAGGAGTATACATGGTGCTCAAGAAAGTCATTGTTGTTGCCAGGGCTGCTATTCGCTATGGTTAAAATGAGGATGACAAGGACTAAGAAGCATGTTCTGTCTGTGCTTCTCTCCTCTACTTCCTCTTAACTCTCCTTGAGGGCTGTTGGAATTAGCAGAACTAAAGTCAAGCACTGAGTGGATATAGGGACTAGGGCCAGAAGCACGTTTTAAATACTTCTTCCCTGCCAGGCTGAGAAAAGCATTACATGATTAAATTGTCATAGCAACTCCCCAAGTTAGACATTAGTTTTCTTATTTTCCAGACAACAACACGAGGCTTAGAAAGTGACATGAGTGATGTAGTAGGAAGAGGTAGAAGTGGATTTTAAAGCTGCGTGCTTAGGCTTTCCTTGGAGGGTCTACTGGCCGCGCTGAACCAGTCCCATTCATTGTATGCAGCCAAGACCAGGGGAGCGGGGGCGCGAGGAGGGGACAAGGAGGTTCAACAGAGATTTGCACGTCTACGCAACGTAACCAAATAATTCAAAATGCTAGTTCCCCTAAGAGCAGATCAACAGCAGGAGCTGGGCTTTGTAGCTCCAGAACAGTGCGTGAGGTTGGACTTCTAAACTTGCGCGCACACTCTGATGGATCCAAGGAAACACCTCCAACCTGAGGTGGCGCTACAAGCAAGCTGAGATGCGATCAGCAGGGAAGCTCTTATTTCCTTTTCTCCTCAAAGTAATCATGTTCAGTTTAGGATGGAAAAAGTTTATGGGAAGACAAAAACTCTTTCTCTGGAGATAAAAATAGCATCTGCAGTCTGGCTTGCAACTCAGTGTGAGGCGTAGAGGGAGACAATCCTTCTCTTCCTGGGTCTAACCCTTTTCTATTTGTTAGTCACCTCTCTAATTACTTTCGCTGTTAGGATTCCAAAGTGTCACAATAAAAGTAGCCATTGTTTTAGCAGCACCTATGTAAAGAGTGCTCTGTATTCCTGCTCAGATGTAAAATTTAGCCTCCTTTTACCAAACACATTTTAACAGGTCTTCTTCGCTAAACTAAATAGTTAAAACTTCAGAAGAAAATTTTCCCAAACAGCCAGTGACGTCACTATGATTGCAAAATTTGAATGAATTCTGTTGTTTGGAATCCAAGCTGGCAGTTTTCAAAACCACAAAGGAAAAAAAAAATGTTTTGGGGTATATCTTTTGTCTTTTATTTAAATATTAATTTTCAAGTAGATTGTATTTGGCGGCACATGAGAGGAATATGTATTTAAACATGATATATTTATTTTTTCCGTTTACAGAAAATATTTCTGCTACCCAGAAGAGTTGAGATAGGCAGAAAACTTATTATTATGTAAGATTTGGGAAGATTGTAGCGTGGTGAGTTTGAAGTGGCTCTTTTTTTGTGTGGTTTTAATTCTAGGATTACAGAACACAGGCTTGCAGGAACCTTGAGGAGTTACCTAACTTTCTTTGCATTTCTTCCCCACGAGTATAAGAAGCTGTTCTCTTTAGCACAGAAGTAACTGACCTTTTTTATTTTATTTTATTTTACTTATTTTTTTAATGAACAGCAGCAGCAGCGGCAATGACAACAACAGAAAACAGGATGGCGTTTCTCTTTCTTGAACTCTAACATCCTTGGGCAGCAGGTACAACTTCCGAACAGGGCTTTCTGTCCCTATCTGGGGTGACTGAGAGGTGCTGGTGCTAAGGACTGAATAAGCAACAAGGGTCGACACAGCAGCGCAAGCACCACTGGGAAAGGTTCCCAGCATCCGCACACTCAGATCACAAGGCTAGCAAGCATGTGAGGCCTCAAGCCTTGACCTGTGAGCTTCAGGATGAGTGCTCTGCTAGTGATCGTATTCACTTATGGCGATATTTATGCTAGGAAACATTTGCTTCTCACACTACACTAGGAGTGAATATTTTTAAAATGACAAAGTACTTTTGCTGATGTGTTTGACCTTGAGAACCAGAGAAGTAACAGAGTTTTGCCTTCAGGTGGCCAGAATTCTCACTTGGGCCTTAGAAGACACCAAAAACATAGATGGTAGAACCATAATCTGTGCTCAGACGGGGCAGGATGCCTGAGTGACTTGCAGCCATAAACTAGTTGTAAGCAACAAATCAGGAGACAATAGCTTCTCATTTTTAAAGTTCAGATTGCATAAGGCGGTGGGAAGCCTGTCTCAGTGATAGATAGGCATGAGCTTACTCAGACCAAGGAACCGCATGAGGTCAAGTAGGCCAATTTCCTTCAGGCAGGATGTACATTGAGAACACAGAAGTAGCTGCCTGAGGCTCTTTCCTTGAAGATGTGTAAGGGATGGATCCATATTTAAGTTGAACAAAGTAATTTTGAATCTCTTAAGAATAGTGCCCACTTTTGAGTTATAATTAAATAAAAAACAGTTCTTTGATCCCAAACTTCCAATTTCTTTTTTTTTTTTTTTTTTTTTTTTGTCTTTTTGAGACAGGGTCTCGCTATGCAGTTGAGGCTGGCCTTGAGCTCACTTTTGTAGCTCAGGCTGGTCTCGAACTCGCACCAATCCTCCTGCCTCAGCCTCCCGAGTGCTGGGATTATAGGCGTGCACCACCACGCCCGGCTCAAACTTCCAATTTTTAGTGCAAAAAATTAAAAGTTGTAAATTTCTGATTTTTTTTTTTCCTTTTTAAACTATAAAATTCAGTGACAGAATTCCATGGTACACTTTTTTCACTTTTGCCCTTGTCCATGTCTCCTGAACACTTAAGAGTCAAGTTAATCTTCTGAAGTAAAAAGTAGGCCTTATTAAGCATATTTCTAGTTTCTTTAAATTTAGAGATCTTAGTTAATTTTCAAAACACATCCTCAGTAGATTAACTTTGTCTCAGTTAGTCTTCTATCATTGCTCAAACAAATGCCTAATACTCCAAATGAAGGAAGGAAATGTTTATTTAGCTCATAGTTACTGGAGGTTTCAGTCCACATTCAGCTGGCTCCAAAACAGAGGGGCACATGGCAGGGAGCAGCAGTTCATGGTGGCAGAACAGCAACAGTGATAACAGAGAAAAAGTCTGTCTCTGTCTCTCTTATATTACATGGCCTAGACTATGCACTCCAAGCCACACCCATAATCCTAGCGGTACCCAGACACGTAATCCTAGCCTTGGATCACCCATAATCCCAGTGGATCATGAGTTAATCTCAAACTCTAGAAGTCTCTGTCCCATGACTGCATGAAGCTTTTTTAGGGGGGAACTAGATGCAAACTATAACATTCCGCCCCTGAACCCGCAAAGTCTCATGCACATCCCTTTGTGCAAAAGACATTTTATCCCATCTCAAAGAGTTTTCAAAGTTCCAAAAGTTTCAGCATTGCTGCAAAGTTCAAGTTTCAAGTCTCCTCCAAGATCGAAGGCAAACTCTTAGTGTGAGTCCCTATATAACAGAAAAATTAAATACATCCAACATTCAAAGGCACAAGATAAACATTACTACTCCAAAAGTTGCAAACAACAGGGGAATACAAAACACTGGGACCAACACAAGTCCAAAATCCAGCAGGGCAAACATTAAATCCCATAGGTCCATGTGGAATATCTGAAGCAGTCTGCCCATGGCTCTGCCCTTAAGGTATTCTTGGTGGTAGCTCTCATGACTTCTCTCTTAGGCTGGCTTTGTTCCCTTTTTGCAGTTTCCCTTAGATGATCTATGTTTCTGAATTTCCCAAACTTCTGGGGTTTCCACTGAATTGGTTTCTCACTGTCCTCTCAGAGGCACACTGCCTGTCCTCCCAGGGCTTCTTCATATATCAAGGTGGAAGTCATCTTAATCTTACAACTCTCACATTTGAATGTGCCTAAAACCAGTGCAGTGTGGATGATGCCAAGGTCTGCTACCAGCTTGAACAGTAGCCAGGCTTTCTTGTCCTTGGCTATAGGGGTTGAATGTATGTCTGACCCTAATTCTGAGAAACAAATTCTCCATGCTGGCACCATTTTGGAACCTGGTATGGCAGCTAGAACATGCGGCTCTGACACTTTCTTCTCAAGGCAAAGTCTTTCTCCCTTATAATTCTGAGGCTGCAAAGGGTGGAGACCTGTACCTTCCTGTGATCCCTTTAGGCCATCTTTTTTCTTTTTTTTTAAATTCTTGGGTTCCTTCCCAGCATTGGAGATTCTTTCAGCTCTATCTTTGCAGTCCATAGTATTCCTAATGCTTCCTTCCTGGTTAAATTCACAACATTTTGAATTGTCCTGCTTGACTCTTTGCTCTTGATTTTCAATATATATCTGTCTAAAAGCCCCCAATAACAACCATGCCACTGCTCCAATATTTGGCTGCTTGGAAATATCTTTTGAAAGATTAATAAATCTACCATACTTAATCTCAGTGTTAGGCAAAGTCTCTGGGCATGAGCAAAATTCAGACAGACACTGGGCCAAAACATAGCACAAATCATCTGGAGCCCAACAACCGTTGCAGTCCTTCTTCCCAGTAGAAACCTCCCCAGCTGGACTTTAAGACAGGCTTCCAGACATTCTTGTGGTTTGAGCTCTGATGAGCATCTCCCCTACAGAATGGCCAAAGGTTTTCCAGCTCTTTGCAAGTGAACAATCTCTCCAAACCTTTCCTATATCCTCCCTTAAGCCAGTCCCCAAAATTTGTAATGCACATGGTCAGGTTTAGCCACAGCATTGATCCCATTCCTGAGGTACCAAATTCTGTCTCAGTTACTTTTCTCTCATTGCTGGGATAAATACCTGATACCCAAAATGAAGGAAGGAAGGTTTATTTAGCTGACAGTTACTAGAGGTTTCTGTCCATATTCAGCTGGCTCCCAAACAGAGGGGCACATGGTAGAGAGCAGCCGTTCATGGTGGCAGAACAGCAACAGTGACAAAAGAGAGGAAGTCCATCTCTCTTACATTATATTCAGGCTCTCTGACTATGCACCTCAGGCCACACTCATAATCCCAGCAGTACTCAGACCCATAATCCTAGCCTTGCATCACTCATAATCCCAGTGGATCATGAGTTAATCTCAAACTCTAGAAGTCCCTGTTCCATGACTTCATGAGGTTTTGAGGCGACAGCAAGACACAAACCATAGCACACTTCTATTTCATATTCACTTAAAAATAAAGTTTGAAGTATAAATCAAATAAAGCATTTACAATGTCCCTCAAATTCTGTTTTATAGGCAAACTGGATAATCGGATACTATGGCTCATTAGCTAAAAAGGCAAAGCTCCATAGAATATTTCTTGCTTATTATATCAAGATACATTCTAGTTTGTCAGTATTTTAAATGATTTCCTCTGCCTATTTGCTGGTCATTTCTAAGGCGTGCGTTTGCTCATATACAAGCTGAATCACAGGCTTGTGCATGGTGTCAAAGCCTGCAAACATTCCCCAGAGCCCCTCCCCTGTTCTGAGTCCCTGTTCATGGAGTTGTAGGTGGCAAATCAGACCATCCAGGCAACATCCAAAGGTCCCAAAATATTTTTAACCTGTAGAAATCTAAGAGCATGGGGCATTTCATAAGCACAAACTGTAGTTGCCCATGAATTAAGTTCTCTTTCCCTTCTGTCATACCCCAACACTTATTTTTATGTAAGCGCTAAAAGGATGTTTCCTACTGAACTTACGAGAATCAAAAACAGAGTAGGAAGTGAAAGCAGAGAGCCTTGGCTCCCATACTCCTTTCCATTTCTCTTGATCATTGCGTGACAGGGTGCGACATCACTTCATTTCTCTGAGATTTAGTTACTTCATAGTTGCAGGCAGTGTTCCTTACTTCGTATTATCTTTATAATGACTACGTGAGATCATATAGGTCAAGAATACGGCCTGAAATGGTTACAATTCCATGATTATTATGACTTTGGGGAGATGCTTTTGGTTATGTTTGAGAATAAAGGCAAAGTGGAGAAAAGTAAGGGTTGACAGCCAAAGCATCAGTAAGATCCCCTATGTCCTCTTCTGGCTGAGCTGGATGCAGTGTTCATGAAGTCACCTTGCTGCTGGACTGTCCAGTTTCTAGGGTCTATTCATTTCCTTTTTGGTTTAAGTCTGCAACAGAAATCCTGATTTATGCGGGACCCAAACATAATAGTTTCAATGGATATATATATATATATATATATATATATATGTTTAAAATACAGTTAAAATGCTGTTAGGTTCTGTCTGTCTAGTTTTAAGCTTTTAGTTATATTATTCACTCATTCTGTGGCCTTGGACCAGTTTTCTGACATGATTTAATTCTGCACTTCTTGTTTCTTTCAAATTAAGGTTTCTTTGCTACATACAAAGACTTCATATTAGGGTTGTCCCTTCTGATATATTTTCTTTCAACTGAATAGTTGTCTACTACAAACTTTCATTCCAACCACATCAAGAGGTTCCTGGAAAATACTTTTCTTTTATATATATTCAAGATCTTGATAAATGGGTGGGAATCCTCTTTATTAAAACCAGGCATTAAAAGGTGTTACTGATGAAAGTATTAACAGCATATGCCATCAAAGTGGGAAAGAAAGCCCACCTGGGGAAGAACTTTCTTCACCAATTTGATGCTTACTTAGTAATTTTGTGCTCCTAGTCCTGAAAGTATTGCAGTGGTTCCTTTGGGAACATGCATCTGTGAGCTTCTCTGGATGGATGGGAAAAACTGTATTCCTGATATATTGCTGTCACTTTTACTATTAGAGTAGAGAGTTCTGATAGTGGAGAAGGAGATGTTAAGAATCTCCAGGAAAGAGAAAGATCTCTTACAACTTTTGGGAAAATACTATATCTTTTTAGATATCAGGTAAGTCTGGCCTCATGTAGCCTAGATTCCTAGCTCTGAGGTCATCGTCTGACTATTAGGGCAGAATAGGACTTAAGTTTCTAGCACCCTTGGGAATCACGAAACATGTAAATAAGATTTTATGCTTCTGTGTAAGAAGGAGAGTCACTGAAGCATAAATACCTATGACTAAGACATGTCTCTGTTTTCTCCGTGATCCATTTTGCAGATAAAAGTACAAAGAACAAGGCTCAATGCCATACAATAAGTCATGAAGAATTATATCTGTTGATAAGAATTATGGCTGACAGATTGAAGCCTGCTTTTGAACTTGAGGCAAAGGGTCAAAAGTTACAAATGGAAAAGAAAACCAGAATGACACAATCCAGCTTTGACTTTCATAGTTTTTATTACATTGGAAAAGTTCATGCAGACATCTAGTTTCTACGAAAAATAATGAAATTTGGCTACAGGGAGGCCACGTTTCTTTGGCATGTACTCACCAAGTCAATCCAAACTCTTCTACTTTCTACAACTGTATGTGCTCCTGCACCCCTAATGGAACCTGCTTTCCCGGTCCCTATTGTCTTTGAGTTTATAGGATACAGTGAAGCATAGCACCAATGGCTTCCTCAGGAGACCTACAGTGCTCCTTTGAGTCTCATTCTGTATCACCTAGGGGAAACTGTGCTTGTGGATAGTTCATATAACCAAGTATACTTAAAATAGCACAGCTTTTCCTTCTGCTCATACTGCATATCCACCGGGAGTGAGGGAGGCAGCAGCTCTGCTGCTAATGGTCACTCAAGGTGTCATGACTGAGCAGCTACCATCAGAGATGTTGCTGGCAGAAGCCTGCCAGCATCAGCTGCCCTCTGGTGAATTAAGGCTTCAACCTGATAGTAACCCACGCTGTGTGGTCTTTGTGGCTCCTCCTCATCCCTAGGGCTCGCCGTGTCATCCCGCTGAGCATTCGGAAGATGGAGGTGAAGCGAGTGCAGGGAAAGCCACTGATTACTTCAGCCAGGCAGATGTCAAAATCAAACAGTGAGCTGTTGCACATATGTCTTGGCAGGGCTGGATTGTCTCAGCTGCCTGTGGAGGTCTTGTCTGCAGTAGTGAGCACCCTGTGTGTGTCAGCAGCATGAGGAACAAAGACGGTGTGAAATTTGGGATGGGCTAGAGTCTGACTGGTGACCTGGACTCAAGTCTTAATGTCTACCTGTGCATTACTGGAGAAGGCAGTTAGGCATCTGAGTTGGAGTTTCCTCAACTGTAACTCAGAGGAACAATACTGGTCTTAGTCCTCTTGGGCTGCCTCAAAAAGTACCACATTTTGGTGACTTAGGAACAGTTGAACTTTTTTCTTGGGATTCTGGAGCGTGGAAGTCCAAGATCAGGGTGAGGTCATGTGTGGGTTCTGTTGCTGACTACCAACATTTCATTGTACCTCTTACAGCAGCAAACACCTAGCGTGTGCCCGGAGGCCTTGCTTAGAGAGGCACTACCCCAAGGATGAGGACTGTTTGAGATTTAATTACCTCCCAAATGCCTCACCCTTTAATATCACACATTTGGTTAGGGCTTCAGTACACAGATGCAGGAGGGGGGCAAATAACCTATTGTTTGCACTATCTTAAACGTTTGTGAAACTATAATCACATTGGGGCTCTTCTGGCTTTATTTATTGTTATCTGTACATGTTTGCAGTGCCTGTGTTTATGTATTCTTCCTGTGGAGTTGGAACGAGGACACAGTATACTCCACTTCTGTTTACTATTGCTTTCCCTCCCCTGCTCCTACCCTCCCTCCTATCCCCATGTCTCCTATTATGTGTCATTTACTTTGCACTTTACTTATTGTTTGGGTTTCTTTTTATTTCTTTAAAGCATTCTTTCTTTATTTATTTGTATTTAGTACAGGGTCTACAGAGTCTCACTTCACAGCTCTGATTTGTAGTGATTCTCTTGCGTTCAGCCACCCAAGCTCTGGGATTACGGACCACGACACCACACCCAGTCTCAACACCATCTCAGTGAGCCCCAGAGGCGGGGCTGGCGAGGCAGGCTGGGAATGGAACCCTGGTCCCTGCATCTGCCTAAGCCGGTGCTTTAATCCACTGAGCTATCTGGCCGTTCTGTAATTTTGTTTTCTTGGTATTTTTGTTATATCAATGAACTATTTCTAGAAGATAGAGTTCACTAGGGTATTTGTAAAGACATAGAGCTAAACTGATGATATATTTCCTTTCCTGTTACACTGTCCCCACAGCTCTCTAAATATCAGATTTCTCAGAATGAATATATGAAGCACATAGACGATGATCTTTTAAAATGAATTTACACAATATAGAATTTTAAAAGTATACACTGCACATGCAATGTTTAAGAAAACTTTTCAATGTATTTGCCACTGAGTCAACTTTCTGAATACATTTTCATGAATAATGTTTAACACCCCTAAAATAAGTAAAAATGAACTTTAAAGTAGCTATTATGGAAAAGCCATTAAACTTCTCTGAGCCTCAGTTTTTTCATGTTCAAAATGGGAACCATTGTGTTTACTCCTTCAAGTGAAAGTGATTTCAGGGCTGGCCAGATAGCTCAGCAGACTAAAGCACTTGCCTAGGCAGAACACAAGAGCTCGTGTTTAATTCCCGGTGTGCCTTGCTGGCCTCACTGCTGGGGCGTGCAGAGAGGGTACCCTGAGACCACAATTGAGACTGGGCGTGACGGCGTGGGCCTGTAATGCCAGTACTTGGGAGGCTGAAAATAGGAGGATCACTATGAGTCTGAGCTGCGTAGTGAGATCCTGTACTAAATAAACAAAAGATTAAGAAAAATGTATGATTAATATGTGGATAGTTGTATTAGTTACTTTTTACTCGTTGCCGGGACAAATACCCAACACTCAAAATGAAGGAAGGAAAGGTTTATTTAGCTCACAGTTTGTGGAGGTTTCAGTCCATGTTCGGTTGGCCCAAGGCTGAGTGGAGCACGGCGGAGAGCATCCAGTTCAAGGCGGCAGAACAGCAGCAAAATGGTGGCAGAGGCAGCCAACCAAACAGGGCAGCAGAGCAGCAGCACCAGCTCGAGCTCCAGTCTGTCTCTCTGTCTCTCTTTATATTACATTCAGGCTCTCTGCCTTAGCTCCCACCCTAAGCTACACCCATAATCCCAGAAGTACTTCCACCCATAATCCCATCAGTACTAAAACCTATAATCCCAGGGATCATGGATCAAGTCTCAAACACTAGAAGTCCCCACCCAATGACTCCATGAGGCTTTGCGGGGACAACGAGACATAAACCATAACAATAGTCAAATCAAGAAAAAAAAAAAATCACCATTATTGGCAACTCAGCCTACAAACCTGTGTTGCTATCACTGGATTTGACTTGCCTTTGGCATTAATGTTCTTATTTTATGATCTCTTGGATATAAACCCCTTGTCAGGCCTCTTAATGAGATCCTTGGTGTTTCCTGAGGAGGAGTGACTCTCTTGTGAAGCGTTGGCAGCTTTGCTTAGCTCCCATCCTTGTGGACCATTTGTGCAAAGCCCAGAAATTTCCAGTGTGGTCAGGGACTGGCTGCTAGTACTGATCAGAGCTGAGCCATCTACGCAAAATTACTGGGAGCCTTTTGTCTTAGCCACTGAAAGTCTCCCCTCCCAAAGCAATTGATTCCAGGAAAGCGAACAGGTTGCCTTTGTCACATGTTTCCTTTTGTGTGTTCCAGACACATTCAGAGGAATTTCAGCCTGGTACTGCATAAGAGCATTTCAGTCAACAGTGCACCATGCATGTGATGAAGTTTCCACAAAAATGATATGACTTAGTGACAGTGTAGGCATCTCAGTTGTACAAGTACACTTTACGATGGCCACACAATGACAGAATTGCCTAATGGTGCATTTCTCAGGACATATTCCCTTAGTGAAATGGCACATGTCTACAAATTAGACACAGGCCAAAAATTGCATAAAATTTAAATACAGAGAAATTCATAACCTGAATTTTGGGTCTGCAAATGACATGGTCATTATTTGGAACACCAAAGGCCAAGAAAGCATGCTTTTGGAAGTACTACTAAGTGATTCAATGTTTTATTAGGTTTTGGTTTTCCTAACAATGCCCTATAAAGTGGTTTTGCTCATTCCCATTGTAAAGGTGGGAAAACTGAGGCATACAAAACTAAACAATCCTTCAGAGTCATACAGGACATAAATCACACCTTACTAGCTCTTTCTACTATAGTATACAATTTTCCTGTGAGTGTGAAGTTAGATATTAAGTTTCAGAGTTCTTCCAAATATAGCTTAATACATTTCCCAAAGAGATTAAAGAATGTTGCTTAAATTCTCACAGCTGGAGAGTGCGGAGCTTCAGTTTCAAGGCCAGGTCCTTTCCTCAATCTTGGACAGCCAATCAAATCAGGCAGTGGTGACTCCTAAGGTGGTCCTTCCACTCCTTCGGGTTCCCATTCAGCAGGCATTTGAGACTCACTGGAAATCTCCTGAGACAAAAAGATAAGATCAAATCCTGGTGCATTGCCGCTGGTCTCAGAAAAAAAGAGCTTGGGTAGAGACGCACATTATCGTCTGTCCCATGGAGAACATGTCACTAATGTGGCCTCCGCAAGGCCCAGGAAATTCTCATTTGAGAGCAAACTTATGGTCAAAGGTTAACTTTAATGTTTTATCTGCATTTTACAGCCCCCCCCCCCCTTCATTGAAACAACTTTTGACTCCTTCCTGCCCAGGAAAACTGCTTCTGGGGAACTGAAGCAGTGAGCGCAGTGTGCCCCTACAGCCTTCAGAATTTTGCACAGCCGAGTGAATGGAGGGTGACTCCCTAACAGGGTACCATCAAGGGGCCCTCATTGATTCTGCATTCCACTACCTTCATCATCAAGCTGGCAGAATGACTTCTATGGAGGGATGGAGCAGCTTCCCCATGTGACAGAAGAATGGACTCAGAGTGTGAAGACATCCAACTCCGGCTGGTGCTTTCAACCCTAGTTGGCTCTTAATTATTGTCTTTCTTTTTCCTTTCTTTCTTTCTTTCTTTCTTTCTTTCTTTCTTTCTTTCTTTCTTTCTCTCTCTCTCTCTCTCTCTGTCTCTTTTTTTCTTTCTTTCTCTCTCTCTCTCTCTGTCTCTTTCTTTCTTTCTTTCTTTCTTTCTTTCTTTCTTTCTTTCTTTCCTTCTATTTCTCTTTTGAGAGACATAGGAGCTCTTGCAGCCTTCCCTCTGTCCCTGTACCAGGCTGAAGCTTTGGGGTGGAGGGCCTGCTGCATGGAATCTCTTCACCTGCAAAAACAAACCATAGCTCCCAACCTGACCTTTCTCTGTCTTGCAATTATAGCAAAATTTTCCAAACTACAAGACTTCTGTCTTATTTTTCTGCCTTTTAAGAATCCATTTGTGGAGATGGGGAATATTTATTGAACCCTTGTGAGGTTTAATTTTCCATGTCAATTTGGCCAGGCTATGGAATCAGTTATTTGGTTAAGTATCTGTTAATATGTTGCTGCCAAGCTATTTTTTATGTGATTAAAAGTTAAATCATTTGATTTGGAATATAGCAGATTTTCTCTGTAATGTGTATGAGTTTCACTCAATCACTTGAAGGAACAAAAGATTTTCTTCTTTTTTTATTTTTTTTGAATATTTATTTATTTATTTATTTATTTATTTATTGCTTCAGAACCTTCATTTGTTTATTCACTTATTTTTTTTTTTTTTTTTTTATGGCCGGCTCAGCCCACCCTGAGGGCAGGGCTGGCACAACATGTGGTGCCGGGGATCGAACCGCAGTCCCTGAAGCTGCCCAAGCTTTCCCAAGCAGGCTCTTTAGACCACTGAGCCATCCCGCAGGGCCCATTCTTCTTCTTTTTTTTAATTGCTAAAATGCATTTGGCTGTTATAGGGTCTCAGTATGCAGCTTGGACTCATAGTGATCTTCCTGTTTTCAGCTTCCCTAGTGGTGGGATTACAGGCATATGCCATTACATTAACCCAGACTCTGTGGCTGGGTTGGGGCTGGCATGGCATGTGGTACTGGGGATCGAACCATGGTCCCTGTACGTGCCTAAGCTTGCCCAAGCAAGAGCTTTAGTCCACTGGGCTATCTTTCCAGCCCTCAGAGACATTTTCTGAAGAAGCAGCAATTCTTACTTTAGACCACAGCATGAACTCCACTGAATAGCTTTTAGACTGGCTGACTTCCACACATATGTAATCTAGCTCCTTAACACAATCTCTTTCTCCACACATATATGTGTACATGTAGGTAGAGATGTACTATGTGCTACTCCTATTTCTCTGAAGAACCCTGACTACTGCATTCCCTTATGATCCCAACCAATAATAATATTGCTTTCTGATCTCAATGGGCTCACATTTAATCTCCATGGTTTGTTATTCACAGGCAGGCAATGACATATTTTCTTTTCAAAGATGTGACAAGTGAGGCTTAAAGCAATTAAGATGCAGCACTTGAGTTCAACTTTTCTTGAAACAATAGCTGACATGCTACTTTCAGACCAGAGATACAAGGCATAGAATGTTACAGTGCATTCTTAAAATTAGTTTGAATATGCCCATTTGATCGTGATTAATTGGGGCAAATCTTTATCCCTGTGTAAATTATGTTTTGAGCCTCTTTGCTTCATTGATGGATGAATAATACATGCTGTATGTGGTACTAACAACCTTGTGGCTACCCTCTTGGCCAGCCTCTTTGGTGTTCAGAGGTCCCAATGCAGTTTATGGTTCTGTGGAGGTCTTCTGTGTGACTTCTCAAATATTCCCCAAAGTCAACAGTTCTTTAGGATAGCTACATAGAACACATATTCTCTCATTCAGTTATGGTTTAAATTTGAGAGTAGAAAACCATATCAGAGCTGAGCCCCTGTGTGCGTGATGTCCCATTCTGACAAGCAGAGATTCTCAGCCACACAATTAAGAATCTTGGCAAGATTCTGTCCAAAGGGGGAAAAAAATGTAAAGGTCAGAGATACAGGTCAGTACATAGGCCCTGGGTCTGGTTGCCAGCACTACAACAGACAAACAAATATACACATGCACAAAAATTAGCAAGGTCAGCAGCATGAATAAACAAAGGAATGTTCATGGATAAAATTCACCTTTGAGGATTTATTTACTCATGTATCTCTTCGTGATTTTGGCTAGTACTCAAAGGAAAGATTTACTGAGAACTTACTCTGTGCAGTGTGTTTATGTCATTCAGCCCTTTATTCCAAAATAACGATGAAATGCTTACCCCAGTGTGCTCTCTGCACAGGCAGACTCCCAAATTCACCAGTCCTTTTGTTGTAGTAAGCAGTGTTTTTGCACCGTGTCCTGATAACAGAGCAGCTGCCCTTCCCCACTGACTTCTCCATGCCCACGTCGAGGAAATGTACCCAATGCCTTTCTACTCCCTTGCTTTCTGCTGTCCTTGATCACTTAATTTTCTATACTACTACAGAGAAATGGACTAAGTGGGAATGAATGCCATGAGTTTTCCTTCCAAGCAGCAAACACTTATTAAACAATGCCTTTTAGAAGTCTAACATCCTGATGCTGGGAGAACATATAATGGGCAAGTTGGTTTGAGGGGAACTTCTTAGTTTCCTCCTCTACGATTTCTGTCTGCTATGTAAAGGAACACTGGTCTTTGTGACAAGACACCCACCTGTCACCCTCCATGACATCATTTCATTTGTTAAAGGGACAAATTATTCATTAAGCAAAAAGAATTTAAAAATATTTACATTAAGAAGCTCATTTTACAAATAAATTTAGGATAGAATCTACTCTCTTTCAATTTTTTTCCTTTTAGTGATTTGAAGAGAATTCTGGCTAGACTAGAATCCCAACCAATATTTTGGCTCAAGTATGTAGCTAAAAGACATTTTCCGTATTCCACACAGCTAGCCATCACTACGTTTACTGGTTACTGCTAGGTAGTAGTCCGTGGTGCATTCCCTGGCACATGTCCTTCAGCAAAAATGAACCAGCTTTTGGTGTCTCATTTTCATCCCACTTGGAAAGTAGCCATAAAGGCTGTAGATCCCACAGCCATTTTGGAGCATGAGGCGACAGTGAGAATTGACTAAGAAAAGTAGAGCATAGAGACAGAGCTCCAGTCCCCAAGCAGCAAGGAAGTACTCGTTAAGTTTTGGATTGCATATTTCCAAAATTCTTTTATATAAGAAAGATACACACTTTGACTTGGCTTGCCCTTCTTTGGTTTTCATCTGTGTGAGTGTGTTCTATGCAGTTGAACTGAATGCATCCCTCACATTTCTTAAAACCTATGAACTGTGCCATCCTAAGTATATTTCATTGATGTCACCAGCTTGATTTCTTGAGCTCATTCATAGCTGCTTGATTCAGCCAGTTAGTAGCAGCAGAAACTGAGTCCCACTATATTTTGATATCTTGTTTTCCATGTAGATCCTTAATTTTCCCTGTTGCATTGCTACTTGTGTACAATATAGTTTTAAGGAAATCACTGGTAAGAGAATATAACTTTCACTTGAAGTGTCAAGTTTTTTATCCTCTTTTTCCTTTGTATTTACACCTTTGTATGAGTTAAATTATGCCCTATGCAATTTATTGTTGATTTTGTTTTCTTTTCTAAGCCAAGTCTGTTTTGGGGGGATTTACTGTTTATAATTTTTTTTTTTTAAATCTTCATTTGTCCTAAAAAGGAATTGAATGAAAAAACATTGTGACATCTTGGATAGTTTAATATTTTCTGAAATTTAGCTGATCTGTTAAATGAGTTACTTGAGCAAGTCCGGATGGGCCCTCAGGAAAGACCATAAAAACTAAATTAAACTGAACACAGAAAGCAATTTGCCAGCAGTGAACCTGACTCACAATTTGCCTCCTCAGGAGAAGAATATTTTGCTTTGGCCACATGCCAATGTGTGCTCCACACAATAATCTATAGGACTGCATGATTCCTCTCAGAACACTTGTGAAAGGAAAGATAACATTTGTTCTGCCAAAGTATGTGTACTTGCTGACATCGCTGAAATACAGATATCATCTGAGGGCAGAGTGAGCAGGACGTCGTCCTTCAGGCACTTGGGAGGGCCGCAAGCTTGTCCAGCTCTCTCTCACGTGCACAAGCCAGCTTGACTTCTGCTAGTCATGGGGCCTTGACTCTCACGTCTATTTCCAGCTGAGTCCAGTGGCTGATGGGCCTTCTGAAGATCATACGGTGACACATGTAACTGGTGAGAAGCCATTGTTTGTGATTTTGAGTAATGTTTGTCTCTTTCTCCCACTCCTCAGTGGAATGAGGATTTAAGGCGAAAAATGATTTAGGGGGAAAAATCTGGAATTATTGATGGGGAGGAGAGTCAGCACACTTTAAATCAAGTGGAGCTGTCACATGAATTATCTGCTTCTAGACTGAATGAAAAAAGCACACCAAGAAAGAAGAGGGAACAAAAATACTGCATATTATATTCTCTGATGGAGCAAGAGGGGGGAGAGTTTTAAATGATGGAGATGATCACTGCTTCATATTGGATGCTTTCATGGCAAAAGGCTCTGGGCATGGATGTGTAGAGGGTAAAATACAAGACACCTGTCAGAGAAAGGCAAACCGAGATAGCCTTTCTGGATTATAGTTTGGACAGCAGTTATTTCTGTGCATTTTATTGCTGAAAGATTTAGATCCAAATACAGCTTGGAAGGCTGAAGATGGCTTTAGGCTGACGATGGAGGAGAAATTGAGTGTCATCAAAGTCAAACACAGCTGAGTGGTAATCGGCATATGGTAAAGGCATCTGAGGATGAAATATAATGAGCAACTCAGAAGCAGAAAATACGAGCCACAATGGACAATTGTTCAGGCAGAGTCAGTAAAGTCTTGTGCAGCATTCCTTAAAACCTGAGAGGATCAAGAAGCGATTCAAAGGAATTCTGGGATGTATTCCAGCAATCACACCTATATGCTCTAGGGATGACCCATCCATGATGGTGTGTGCCATACTTATGTTGAAGTTTATGACTGACAGTACAAGTGTAGAAGATTCCATATAAACATAGATTAGATTTGGTAGTTTGAAATTTATCTAAAATTTTTATATTCCTTTTTTTTTAAAGATATGCTTCTCTGTAATGTAGCAAGGAAAATAGGCCACCCTAACATAAGAAGTATTTAAAAATCATTTGCAGCTGACCTTAGGGTGAGTTGATGATAGAAAACTGTCAGACAATAAAAATTTCAGGATAATAAGGCCTTGGATAGCCCAATGAGGTTAAGGCTTAGAGGGAAACGGGTCTGTTGCAGCCACACTGCCTATGATGAGTAAGTGGATTGGGCAGTGAGATGAAAGATACGGCGTGGTTGAATGAAATGTGCCAGTGCACGCTGTGTACCAAGGGTGTGCTGCTTGCCATGAAGTCAAACGTGAATGTCAGAGGTTCTATCCCTAAAGCTGTACAATCCACTGAAAGGCTAGCGCAGGTTTGCAGGTGTAAATAAATGATAGACAGTGATGGGATGGAATGCATGCAGTGAGACACATTTATTTCTGAAGCATATGTGAGCTACATAAATAATTTAAGGACAGGGTTATTTATCACTGTCTTGGGGGTGCAACCTTTTCTTGGGGTGGTGGGAAGATTGAAGTAAACAAAATTTTAGGTAGATGTCATCACGTAAGTCTGACACTACCTCCATTCCAGTGCTGAAGATGGAACCAAGGCTCCATGCATACTAGGAAGGCATTCTATCGCCAAGTCACATAATTATCCCCTAAGTTTTTCAAAAATAGAGGTGCAAGCAAGGTGTAGTGGCATAGGCCTATAATCTTAGGACACAGGGGGCTGGGATAGGAGGATTTTTAGGACTTCAAGGCCAGCCTAGACTACAAAGTTAAGTTGAAATATAGCCCGAACACATTGTGAGAACCTGCCTCAGAAAAAGAAAAGAACAAATCAGACTTATACAATGGTAAAAAGTAGGAAAAGGATTGGCAAACACTGATCTAATCATGTGCCCTACAATGTTTAACATGCTATAATAGTTAAATTTAATTGTCAAATTGGTTGGCTTGCAATAGCTGCATGGGGGGATTACTAAAGCACATTTTGGGGAGTGTCTTTGCAAGTCAGGGACACACAATGCTGAGAGCTATATTTGATCCTTGGCCCCTTCCTGTCTAGCACTACCTCCCCGCCCTGCCTCTTGGGCATCAGGGACTGAGCAGCTTTGCTTCTCCATGTTCCTCTGCTGTCTTGTCTCTGCCTTGGAGTCAGCTAACAATAGACTAAAGCCTCTGCAATGATGAGCCTGAAGGAAGTTTTCTTCCAAATTGCGAGCGTAAGATATTTTGTTCCAGCTGTGGTAAAAGCTAATGCACATGCTGATCCAGGTACACCTGTACACCTGTACACCTGGTTGAGAGAGGACTTGTAGACAAAGACAGAAGCGGGGGGGGGGCAAGGGAGGGAGGGAGAGAGAGAGAGAGAGAGAGAGAGAGAGAGAGAGAGAGTTAGATACTTCAGTGATGATAACTGCAGGCCAAGCATTGATCAGAGCCAGAATCCTAGGGCTACAAAGAATTCAAGGATCCAGAAGCAGTGGAGTGAGTAGGACTGAGTGTAAAGGGATGAGCTGAGAAGGAAGCAGCCGGTAGCAAGATGGAGGAGGGTCTTTCGAAGGGACTTTAGCGTCCTTCAAAGCCCAGTGAGAAGCAGGGGAAATCCCACATAGGAGTATACAAGTATATTTAAAAGCATCTCTCTGGCGGTTATTTTCTGTACTTTGAGATTACATGCAAAAGGATAAAAGTAAAGGCTACTTTTCCAGGTAGCAAGATGCTATAGTAAACTAAGCGAGAGATGGTCACAGCTTGGCACAGTGTGGTGTTCCTGGAGGTATAAATCACATGCTGGGTACATTGCTATTTGGAGGTATTTCCTGGTGGGCCTGAGATGAGCAGGGGAAGTCCTCATGTCTTGCAGCAATAACAAAGCTCTTCTACACAATATTCTTAGTCCTGAAGTGAGGGTGCAGTAGTTTACAGGTATAGTGGTTGATACAGTGTGTCAACATGGCTGGATGACTCAGTGGCCCGGTTTCCTGTTGGTGGGAGCCCCACTCTGGGGTACAATTGGTTCCTCCCTGGAGTGTGATCAGGGCCTGCCTAGGATATGATTGGCTCCTCCCTAGAGCCAGATCAAGGGCCGATCCTAGGGTTTGACTGGTTCCACTCTAGGGCACAATGGGCCCACCTCAGAATGATTGAGCACAAAGAGACTTTTTAAAGGGCTGAGGAAGGAGTCAAGACTTCATTTCATTGGAGAAGCTTCAGTCTTCGCATTCAGCCTGCACTTCATCATCTGGCTTGCAGCACAGACTCTTCAGCCTCCAGCTTGGACCTTTGTCATCCATTGCAGACTCTTCAGTGTCCATTACAGATACTTCAGTCTTCCAGCGCAGACCCATCAACCAATGGATAGAGACTTATATGGAGTGCTGCAGCGAAGTTCAGACCTCGGGACTGAATTCTTCAGTCCGGAGCATGCAGACGCCCTCTGTACGCTTCCTCATCAGACTCTGGCTGACTACTGTAAACCAATCTTTTTCTAAAAATATTTTTATTGTTTAAATTTAACAATGGTTATATTACATATTTTCATTATCAGATCAGTTTAGATTAATACATATAGGTATATAAGATTGATCAAACAATTAAATATTAACCCTTTTAAATCAACATTACTTTTTTTTTTTCTTTTCCCCTTTCTTTTTTTTGGAAGTTGACCTATTACATATTGTCCTCACAATTGTTCTACAGAGTACAGTGTGTGGGCATGACCCACCTCCTTATTGATGTTGCTTAGAAACAAAAAAAGGAAAGGAATATACTTCTCTTTGGACTAAGAGGAAGCAGATACATACACAGTCAAATGTTCTGCAATTGCAGTGGGCCACCAGTGAAGCTTGTAATGTTGGAGGCTATTGAATCTAAGCCTCCTAAAGCTCATCTCACCAATCTAGCTCTGCGTTTCATGCATTGTAATTAAGCATTTTTTTTTAATTTCTGGGTTGTAAGCCAATCTTATAATTCCTTATAGATTGCATATTTTGTGTTAATATCCATTCCTTTTATTATATCTGTTTTGTTCCACTAAATAAAACACTGACCAATACAGGCATTTTGTAGAAGCAGGAGAAGAGTCACAAAGTTGGTCAACTTGCAAGATGGGCAAATAGGATACTCTTCCAGGAATTCAGCTTTCAGACTGTGGACCGTCCTAAGCACCACACCTGAAATCCTTAAGGCTCAGTGGCAGGTTTGTTCAGGATTAAACAATAGGAAGAACTCAGCAAAAGGAAGCTATCAGATGATGATTATTGCCACAGTGGAACTTTGGTGCTTTCTTTATAGTTGAATGAATCCATGAGTGATGTGCACTAGCTACTGAGCTGTTCACTTAATCCAAGAGGAAATAAGCTCATCATAAGGGATGAGGGAAAAGGGTAGAGAAGAGCTGAGGCTCAAACTTGGAGATGAAGCCACTATGTACTCTAATGGAGCTTGGATGGTATTCACCCTTGAAGTGATAGTTCTTATGACCTGGAGCACAACACATGGTTCCTTTCTGGACTGGATGAATGATTCTTGGATTTTGGTCCTAACTCTTTAAAATTATTTCTCCCACTTTGCTTCAAAGCTATGACTTCCTTTTCAAAACATTTGCAAAATGGTAAATCCTACCTCCAAAGAACCCATTGAAGTTTAGTTGCAAGCATAATTGTTTCTGTCTGGCAAAGATTAATGATGTTTCCGATATGGATAGTTCTGATTAATTGCTGTTGAAATCCCTGAGCTGTATGTCAAAGCTAGAAAATGAACTCTTAAATGAACTCCAAAGACAAGAGGCCCATGTATCCTTGAACATAATCCAATCAAAGAGACTGTAAAGGGAAACACGAGAGACAGTATTAAATTCATGGTGACATGAAAAGTCCTTGTTCTGTTTGTGAAAAACTACCAGGTCATCACTCATGGAGAGACTGCTCTTTGATACTGACCTGCTTGATACATTAAAAAAAAATCTGCCTAAATTATAACTCCTGACTTTACTCATTAAACATATAGATAACACTTGAAAAAATAGGAATGCTTAATTGTCTACAATGTAAGTTAGTGGGAAGATATCTATTTTTTGATAATGTCCAATGGTAAGTTATCATTTTCATCTAGATCAGGACTTTAATGTTAGTAGACTTATTCTAAAAGAATAACAGATGGCCTATGTATAAACATTGGCATATGAGTGTTATTAGATAATATTATTGTATCTATAAGCTGTTTAAACTTACACAAATCATTTAATGTTTTGTTTTACTAATGTATAAAATGAAATATTAACACCAATCTTTGTAGTATTAAGTAATTGGCAAGGTGAAATGAAGTAATAATGGGAATCTGCTCTGTGAGCCATTACTTTCCAAATAATGTTTTAATAGATTATTGTTTTACCTGTTGTACAGCTATTTCCCACCTCTTCTCCAGTTTAGTTGGCTTAGGATACCATGGGTAGTACCCTCACATAAAACCTGGGGAAGAGAATTTCAGAGGTGCCTGATGTCTTGACTATTGAACTCAGTTGTAAGATCATGATTTCAGGTTACTAAAAAAGATGCATCTGTCTCTAACCTTTTCAGTAAACACTGAGTTGTTAGATTTTTTTGTTATGTACTCTGTGTTTTAAATCTGCTCCATTTATTCACGATGTGGAAAATAAATGCAAGATTTTAGGTAAGAACTGTGTGCTTACCTAGTTATGACAAGTTGTAGTCATATAGTTTTAGTTCTTGTAAAAATTAGAAAATATATCAACAGCATGTACATAGGACTTAGAATTGATAAATAAAACACCTATTTTTACAAAATAATACTAAGTAAATATACTATATTCAAAATATTTACTAGGGAAAATATACATACATGGAAAAATATATAAATGGATATGTTTCTGTAATGTACCTGTAGAAAAATCCCAAGTTTAGAAAGGAGGAATAAAGTCTGGTATGGCAGACATATCCGACAGTAAAGTAAAGGGAAAGAAGCAATAAGATACAGGGTCGATTTAGCTTCCGTCTTAGAAATGCAGTTTAATCAGATAATTCTGTATGATCTGAGGAAAGATAACTTCTAAATAATGAATGGAGATAATGTAACAAAAACCTAATGGTTAGGAAAAACCCCATTTTTTAATGACCATAATATTTGCTCATGATAGTGCTCTTCTCCTTCCTGTCCCTGCTCTCAGCCCACCCACTGTGGCACAGAAGAGAATTGTGCCACTTTAGAGAACATCTTTAGGTGTAGTGTATTCTACAATTATTCTCTTAACTTTTTTTTGCCACAAGAGAAAGGCTTCCTCTAAGGTCTCCTCCTTTAGATGGGGTTACACACAAAGACAACATGGAAGAGGGCCAGTGCAGACTACGACCTTCATTACATGAGTGAGAAATGAATCTTGTTTTTCTAAGCCACTGAGATTTTGGAGTAATCATATCGTAGCCTCATGAGCTCTAGCTATCACAGTGTGCTTATTCTGTTCTCTTATCTCCTGATTTATCTATAAACAACACAAATACCAAGAGGAGAGTTTGGCCAAAATGTTATGCTGATCTTGAGGCCCCTGTCCACAAAGTTTGTAGTTGAGTGACTGGGAGATGGGGACCCTCTTCCACAGGTTCTGCATTAAAACACTTATCTACCAGGCTATAATGCATGCAGCCCACTAGGCAAGTGATAGATTAGGGACTGTGATTCTATACTTTGACAGAAGGGAATAAAATGCTATGTTAACCATAATGGGCTCTTGTGGCCTAGTTATGGTTAGATGCTGCGATATTTTAACTTTGTTTGTTGACATAATGAAGTATTTCATTTTCTTCTCTCTATTGGTTTTTAATTATATAATTTATACAATTCTTTCGGTGGCTCCCCTCAGATTTCAACACGAATCCTTGACTTTGTATGTGTATTTCATGGCAAACTTCACCAGACACAATTCATACTATAGCATTGGGTATTTTTTGGTATTTCTCTTGTTTTGCTCCTGCACGGTAGCCTTCCTTTCTCAACAGGATTTCATTATTTCATCTAGAGCTATTCCTTACAGACAAGCAAATCCCTTTATCACTTCTTAAAATAGAGGCCTGTTGCTGATGAATTCTTAGAGTTTTTGTTTAAAAATTTCTTTTCATTAACATCTGAGGTATATTTTTTCTTCGGTAAATTCTATGTTGATTTATTCCTCTTTTAGCAAGTTTAAAGATACCATTGTACTTTCTTGAGTCTATGTTGCAAATTCAGCTCATAGATTTACTATTTTTTTTTCTTAGAAGATAACAATTTTTCTCTGTAGGGTTTTAAGATTTTCTCTTTTACTTTACTTTTCAATATATGTCCCACTGTGATTTTCTGTCTGTATCCTACAGGAAAGTCACTGAGCTTATGCATGCAATCTGTGAATTGATGCCTTCAGCATGAAGTCAGTGGAAATGCATCTTGGTCATTTTCCTATAACTGAGACACAGAATTTCTGTCACTCACAGTTTTAAGGAGAAGTTTATTTTGTCTCAGATTGTAGTAGTTTCTGCATGGGGAGTTGGTTGGCTCCATGCAAGAATGGCACGGCAGAGGAAGAGCTGCTCACTTCGTGGTGGACAGGAAGCAGAGAGTCAAGGGAAAAGCCAGGAAGGAGGCTACAACGTTCTGGATCACACGTGTAGTTACCCTCTTCTTCTGACCAGGCCCAACCTCTGGACACTAAGGCAGCCATGCACCCCTGTAATCCAGTCACCTTCTACAAGCTCCTCCTCTGGGCACACTGGCCTTTGAGATGACCTCCAGACTTAAGCTATAACCAGGTATTCTACACATGTTTCTGAGGTTAAAGGCCCTACGTAAGTAATGTTACACACACACACACACACACACACACACACACACACACACACGAAAGAAAGATACCAGAGAAAGAGATACACAGTGCTTTAGCCAAAATGTTAGTGCTCTGCCTTTCACAAGACAGTTTGAATATATGGCAATGGAAGACCAGACTGCATAAAATGTTCTAAATACACATGTTTGACAATTAATTTATCTCTACACTATATGAAAAGTTATAACATCTCAATGGTAAGGAGTTAGCTAAACCTATAAAATGGAGGAAAGGTTTTAGTTAAGTTCAGTGAAAAGTGATAAATAGAGTTATCATTGAAAATGTAAAACTATAATAATGTACTTTACATATTCAATAGAATAAGTAAAACTAAGTGTCCACCCAAACATTAGCAATGATGTTAGATTACAGAAACACTCCCACTTAATGATAGTGTAAAGGAATAATGTTACTTTGAAAAAGTTTTAGTAGTTTCATATTACACAAACAACATGCCATATCAAAAAATTTAATGTGTATTTTTTAAAGCACATGTCTCTCCTTAGTCACTTTTCTATAGATGAATGTTTTTATTTGTGGGCGCTTGTGTAGGAACTAGCTACGAACACTCCTGTTTCTCTTGTGTGGAAATAGGATGAGCATGCAGAGCAACAGTGATTATGCACTGTAGGTGGTAGGGTAATTTGCCTGAGCGTGCTGATGAGCAATTTTACAATATTTCTAAAAAGGGAGACGTGAAAACCAGGGATAGTGCAGAACGCACACTGGCACTCTGCCCCACCGAGGGCTTTTGCATTCTACCCATAAGATACTTGAAAACAAGTCAGGCTCATTGTTCTAGTCCGAGTATAAATTGTCTCCCCAAGTCTCATGCATGTTGGGTTGTATCCCAATGCAGAATGTTCAGAGATTACTTCACTGATGGGTTTATGCCTGAATGAGCTTTTAGGATGGGGTTGGAGGAAATAAGTCATTGGGTAGAGCTTTGAGGGATATATTTTGTCCTTGGTTCTTTTCTCTCTGTGTCTGTATCTGTCCATCTCTGCCTCTGTTTCTCTCTCTCTGTCTCTCTTTCTGTCTCTGTCTCTCTATCTCTGTCTCTCTTTCTGTCTCTCTGTCTCTCTATCTCTGTCTCCCTTTCTGTCTCTCTCTGTCTCTGTCTCTCTATCTCTGTCTCTCTGTCTCTGTCTCTGTCTCTGTCTCTCTCTGTCTCTTTCTCTCTCCTGGCTGTCTTCACCATACCCTTCTGCCATCATGGTACTGCCTTGAAGTCAACCAATGAAGGACTGAAATTTCTGAAGCTATAATCCCAAAAAAGTTTTTCCATTTTTAAGTTTTATTTTTTTTTTCTTTAAATTATTTGGTAACGGTAATGAAAGGTTGATGAACACACTTGGGCACTGAGTGGTCAGAGCTGAATGCTCATGGTAGAGAGCCTTTGTAGTCCCACAAGCTGGGTAGTGATTTCTAGGTTTAAAAAAAAAAATGAAGTGCTTCACCCTACCCAGAAAAATGAGCCAATAAGAGCAGATATACTGTACAGCATAAAAGTATTTTTGTATTTCAACAAATAGTGCATCTGTCCCAGTGCTTCCCCGTTTAGCATCAGCCTAGGTCACCTCTACTGAGCATGTCTGAAGATGTGAAAAAGAGCAGTTTTTCAGGGCTTACTCTGCACATTCGCTGTGTGTTTCATTCTCCTTGAATGTCACTGATTGGATTTCTAGTGAATACAACTGGTCATTCCATAATATGAGGTGGCCTTCTGTCATTCCATCTCGAAAACAATCTAAAAGTGAAACATTTGACATTTATTCCATTTAAATGTCTTCAGCTATCACCAGGCACAGCACTGCGGCCCTGACCCAGCTCCCATGCTGCGCATTTGTCAGCTTTACGCATTATCTGGTCACCAGGTGGTGCCTCTTCTGCTTATATTAACTTTATATCAATCTTAATATTTGGTATAAATTTTTGGTATAATATTTGGTATAATATTTGATATAAACTTTATATCAATCTTAATATTTGGAATAAAAAATTTGATTCTTTCTGTTCTTTATTTTTACTTTTCTGGTTATGCCATGAGTCTATTTATTCATGCAATCAGTGTTTCAGCTCCCTCTAAGAATCTGGTACTGTGGAATAATGAGCAACAATGTCCTGGATCTTTACACTGACGGAGCTGATAATCATATTAAGCAAACAAATATTAAAGGAACAATTACCTAAGAAATCCCAAACTAAATTTCTTTGAAATGTGGGGAAAAGGAGTAGTGATGCTGTGAAAGTACATGATAGAGAATTTTTTTTTTTTTGAAGGAAAGAAGGGCAGAGTAACTTTTTGCAAAAAGCATTACTCATGCTAAATTCTAAAGATTAAAAGGAAGGTGCTGTTAGCTAGCATGTGCTCACATTCCCCTAGTAGATACGCAAGGGTATAGATAAAGTAGATTTAAATCTCTCTCCTTTCTTTATATACATGCATAACATGTCTTGCCACATGCAATGTAAACTGACATTATTCTGGCCTCCACACGACAGTGAAAGCCTTCTGGATTAACAATGGGTTTTAGTACTGGTTTCATTGCTCCTCTGTGGTGGTAAAGACACCAGGATACATAGCTAGGTAAGAGTGAGACTCCTTTGTGAAGGAATGAAAGTAAATCAGACAATCCCAGCAGACTCTGTCAGCATGGAGCCCAGAACTTCTAGCTACTGGAAATTTTCACAGAACTCACAGGCTTGTACACATTTACATCACCTAAAATCTATACAGAAGCATTGGTCTGTGAAAGGATCTCACATCACCTCCTAAGGGTCTCCTAGAGTGCTGCATAAAGGAATCATCCTAAGAAGTTACTTATTTTTTGAATTTTGTTGCTCTGCAAATTAGAAAGTCTTTGTATTCCCATTTCTGAGACTATAAACACATTTCACTGCATTGCCTTAAGGGGTAGCTGCTTTGTAAACCCAACTTAACCCAGTAGGCTTCAACTATCACCCCATCCCCCAAAGGAAAGAGTGCCATTGAAATGGTGAAGAACGATGCGCCTCTGGCTAGCAGCCCCCACCACCATCAACTATTGCTAATCACGCAGTGCAGTGAGGCATAGGTATGAGGGCAATAGAGGGCAATAGTAGTAGTTACCACCACTACTTTTCCCTGTGTTATGTCTGGACCTGAAGAAAATGTGGACAGGCACAAATGCTTCAGGCCTCTTGCCTCTGTCAGTGCTGTGAGTGCCAGAGGCCCTCACTACCAGCAGAACTAACGTAAATATTGCCCAAGAAAACCTTCATGCTCGGACTGGAGTCACTGCTTTCATTGTAAGAGGGGCTGCCAGCGCGCATTCCACATCTACTGCTATTCGCATCTTGTACGAATACCCACAGAACGTGAGTTTCTCTGACTCCATTAGAATGCGCGCTGTGCCCAAACTCACCAATCATGGCTAAATAAATTAAAGATGGACTACAGTATGGTTCCGGAAATAAAACCAATACCACTAGACAGTGTTCAAGAGAAAGCTCTTTGCTAAGGAGGCTACCCCAAAAAGAGATAACCATTCTAACACATGTATAAATCTGCACATAGAAACACAAGAAATATGAAAAAGAAGACACAAGGTAATGGAGTATCTCCAAGTAAGCTTAGTAACTTACCAGCTATAGATCATATAGAAATCATGATGGATTAAATTCTTGAAAGTCTTAAAAGAATATGATTATAACAAAGCTCTATGAAGTCCAAGAGAATCTAGAGAAACACATAAAATTGGAAGATAGTGCACAGTATGAATAAAGAGTTCGGCAAAGTAAAAGAGATTTAAAAAAAAAGATTCAAAGAGAAATTTTGGAAGTGAAGAACTCATTGAAAAGAAATCAACTGAAAGATGCACAAACTCAGTAGAAAGAAAAAGTAACTATAACAATTTGAAGAAATATCCCAGTCAAGAAAAAAAATATAGTAAATAGTACAAATAAAACATTCTCACCCATCCTTGCCCACTTAATGCCCCCCCCCCATAATGAGTGCATTTAAGATCTTTAGGTCATTAAATGAACAAATATCTGCATTTTCTTAGTACTTGACAAAGAATAAGAAACTTGTATTTCTTCAATGAAATAATTGCAGAAACCTTTTCTAATCTTGGGAAAGGTAGGGATATCTACTAGTAGGAGAGAATTAGGAGGCCAAAACATGAGACCAGGAAGACCTATAGCACAGCAAATAGTCACACTCTCAAATTATACAACAAAGAAAGAACTCTAAAATCTACAAAACAGAAGTGCCAAGTCGTATTTAATGTCATCCCCATAAGACTATTAGACAAATTTTGAAGCAGAAACTCACAGAAAATTAGTAAAGCAACAGAAATAAGTTCTTTCTTATTTATCAGTAATAATTTTGAAAATACAGACTGGCTAAAGGGATTAAGAAATTAGCCCCAACAATATGCTGTATACAAGAAACACTTCACACATACAGACAGAAAAAAGGTAAAATGGTCGAAAACTACATTCTCAGCAATCAGAAAGCTAAAGCGAGTTGCAGTAACTACAGGCATATCGGAAGAAATAGCCTGTAAGACAAGAACTATAAGCAGAAAAGGTCATGATATAATGATCAAGGAATCAATTCAAGAAGGAAATAAAATGATCACAGTATATATGCACCTAATATTGGCATGCCTAATTTTATAAAACAGATACTAAATTAGACCTGAAGAGAGTCATAGGATGCAATATAATAATATTGGGAGAGGATATCAACGCTGTATTTTTTTTAATGGATAGGTAATCCAATTCCATAAAAAAATAAATAAAGAAACATCAGAGTAAAAGCATACAATAATGTGCATTTTTTCATCGATTCCCAGAAGTTTTCCTAAAACAGTTCATGTACTCCATATACTATGTCACAAATAAATCCTACCCAATTTTAAAAAACAGAAATAATATCCTTAATCTTTTCTAATCTCAAGAGAATATAGGAAAAATAGAGAGCAACAGCAAAATAAATTTTAGAAATTACACTAATATCTGAGAACCGAACAACACATTTTTGAATGAACAATAGATGACAAAGACATGAACAGGAAAATTTAAAAATTTACTGAAACAAATTAAAATGGGATCCTAACATACTACAAAGGATATGGCAAAATAATACTAAGTCAGAAGCATATAGCAACAAATGCCTACATTCAAACACACACACACACACACACACACACACACACACAGACACACACACAGAGAGAGAGAGAGAGAGAGAGAGAGAGAGAGAGAGAGAGAGAGAAAGAGAGAGAGAGAGAGAATCCGATGAGAAAAGAAACAGACTAAACAGTGACCTTCCGATACAAAAGATGACTACAAAAAGTTGGCTTTGAAAAGATAAACTGTTAACAAATTATAAAATCGAAAAAAAATTGAGCACCTTTTCAGATGTACATAAATTACCAAAACTGAACCATGAAAACTACAGTAGACTATTATCAAGAAAGACACTGAACTAGCAATAAAATATTTCCCAATAAAAAGAAGCCCAGAGTCAGATGGCATCATCACTGAAGTTTACCAAATTTTAAAAGCAAAACAAAAAAACTAATACTGATTCTCAAATTATTAAAAAAAAAAAAAAAAAAAAAACTTAAAAAGCCAGATCCTTTCCAAACCAATTTTTAACACAGCAACACAAGAAAACTATTGACCAAAATCTTTGATGAACAAAGGCATATTTTGTAAACAAAGTAGGAGCAGAGTCAAAATTAACAGAAGGAAATTATTCACCTGGCCTGCCTGGGACCTCTGGCCCGCCTGAGATTTCCTTCAGCCCACCTGATACTTCTGGCCTGCCTGAGGACTCTGGCCTGCTTCAGATTTCCTCCAGCCCACCTGAGGACTCCAGCTCGCCTAAGACTTCCTCCAGCCCACCTAAGACTTCCTCCAGCCTGCCTGAGACCTCTGGCCCACCTGAGGACTCTGGCCCAACTGAAATTTCCTCCAGCCTGTCTGAGACTTACTCTGGCCCATGTGAGACCTCCAACCATCTTGGGACCTCCGGCCTACCTGAGACTTCCTCCAGCCTGCTTGAGACTTCCTCCATCTGAGACTTCCTCTGGCCTGCCTGAAGCCTTCTGCAGCCTGTCTGAGACTTCTCCGTTCCGCCGCGAGTATAGCCTATCCAGTAGCTAGGCCTGCCATGTGAGTCAGACAGTGAGCCAGACACAAGCCTAGCCTATCCAGCATTATCGTACACCACGTGAATCAAATCTCTGGCCCGATGCAAGCTTAGCCAGTCCAGCAGCGAGGCCTCCCCAGGTGAGTGAGACCTCCCTCCCTGGGACTAAAAGCAGTTCAGCCGACCCAGCAGCCTGGACAGAATGACTAACCCATGGGTACGCAGTTCTGAGCCAAACGTCACTGCTATACAGAATGACACAGTCAAGGAGCAAAATGCAATCTCAGGTTGCAAGCCCACCCGATAATAGATAGAGGAGACGCTTTCATATAAGAAAATGGGAATCATGCAGATGAAATCTCTGAATCGATAGCGTCTGAGATAGACAGACACGTGCAGAAACATATAGAGCAACTCAGATCAGAAGTAACATGTCAAATAAAAAAAAAAAAAAAAAAAAAAAAAAAAAAAAAAAAAAAAAAAAAAAAAAAAAAAAAGAAAGACATGAACTAATAGACTCTGAAGTGGAAAAACAACTGCAGAAACTTATAGGGGAAACCAGAGCAGAAATAATGTCTGAAGTTAAAAAAGACATCTCTAAATTAATAGCATCTAAAGTAGGAGAACAACTACAGAAAGGTAGAGAGGAGAACAGAGCAGAAATAATCTCTGAACTAGAGAGAGAGAGGATAACTATAATAAGAGACTTCAGTACTACTAAAGAAGACATCGATAAAAAAAAGTAGAGGAAAATATAAAAACGATGGACACCCTGATTGAGCAATATAGGAAAGAAATAGATCACATGAAACAGTTTCAAAGAGATATACAAGAAAATAAAATCTCAATCACAAGTTGGCAAAACTGTATGAACTAAAGTGAAGATAGAATCTCAGATCTTGAAGACATCGTTGCAGATAGTGAAAAGTTAAGAAAGGACCTCATAAAAACAACCAAGATGCAGGAAAAAAATAACTCGACATCCTCAAGATGATGCAAAAATGAACAACGTGAGATTAATAGGAATCAATGAGAAAGAAGGAGATGACAAAAATGATATAAAAAGGATATGGGCAGAAGTAATAGCAGAAAACATCCCAAATTTGAGAAAACAATCTGTCATTCAGTTAACTAAAGCATATAGAACTCCAAACAACATCAACCCGACTAAAAATGCACCCAGACATATAATAGTCAACATCCCAGAAATCCAGCAAAAGCATAGTATACTAAAAGCTGCTAGAGAAAAGAAACAGATCACATTTAAAGGAAAACCCATCAGAATAACGGCAGATTTCTCTTCATTAACCATGAAGTCAAGAAGAGCATAGAGCAGAGTGCTTGCAGTCCTTCCTGAAGACAAATTCCAGCCCAGACTTCTATACCCCAAAGAACTCTCCTTCTAGTATGAGTGAGAAATTAAATACTTTCATGATAAGGAACAACTAAAGAATTTCATGACGTCAAAGTCAAACCTACAAGATATATTAAAAAAAAATTTACAGAGACTAAAATCACCCCAACTCAAAAAATGAGAACAAAAATAACACACCAAATAGGGCAACCAATTAAACATAGTAGAAAAAGAGGTAAACAGTAGTAAGTAAAACTCATGTCAATTATCAGTAAATACATTTCAGTTATAACCATCAATGTAAATGGACTCAATTCTCCAATTAAAAGAAGTAGACTGGCAGAGTGGATAAGGAAGCAAAATCCAACCATATGCTGTATAAGAAGCACACTTAACTCATAGAGAAACACACAGGCTAAAAGTTAAAGGGTGGAAAACAATACTACATACTCCAGCACCTCTGAAAAAAGCAGGGGTGGCAATCCTGTTTGCAGACACTCTAAACTTCAAACCTAGTTTGGTCAAATGAAATAAGAAGGCCACCACATGCTGGTTAGGCGAAAAATTCAAGACGAAGTGGTAACACCCATAAATATGTATGCACTGAACATGGAAGCACCGAGTTATATAAGACAAACCTTAATGGACATGAAAAATCTCATATCTGATACCACAATCTTAACAGGAGACCTTAACATCCCTCTATCCCCAAAAGACAGGTCAAACAGATAAATATTGGCAAAGTAGCAGACCTGAGCAAGAACCTGGAACAACTGGACTTAGTGGACATACACAGAGTGTTCCACCCAAACACTTTGGAATACACATTTTTTTCTCAGCTGCACATGTCACATTTTGTAAAATAGACAACATATTAATCCATAGGCCACACTTAAGTATATGCAAGAAAACAGAAATTATCCCATACATACTATCTGACCACAGTGCAATGAAATTGTAAGTAAATGACAAAAGAAACCATGAGAACCCCAGAAATACATGGAAATTAAACAGCACCCTTCTCAGCAACCAGTGGGCTACAGATGAAATTAAATAAGAAATTAAACAATATCTACAATTTAATGAAAATTCAAACACAACTTACCAGACTTTATGGGATGCAATGAAAGCAGTTCTTAAAGGGAAATTTATAACCCTGAACTCATATATTTACAAGACAGAATGGGAACAAATAAATACTCTAACGCAACACCTAAACAGACTAGAAACAGAAGAGCAAATGAAATCCAAATCCCAAAGACGGGAGGAAATTATAAGATTAGAGCAGAAAGAAATTCAATTTAGACAAAGAAAATAATACAAAAAATAAATTAATCAAAAAGCTGGTTCTTTGAAAGATTAAATAAAATTGATAAGCCTCTAGCTAACCTCAACAAAAAGATGAAAGGACTCAAATTCAAGCAAAAAGGAATGAAAAGGGTGAAATTACTACAGACCTAGCAAAGATTCAGAGGATCATAAATAGCTACTTTGAGAATCTTTACTCTCACAGAATTGAAGGCACAGAAGAAATGGACAGATTCCTTGAAAAGTATAAATTACCAAAACTGAATCAAGAAAATACAAGTACGCTCAACAACCCAGTAACAGTCAATGAAATACAAAATGTAATAAAAAGCCTACAGACAAAGAAAAGTCCAGGACCTGATGGATTCACCACTGAATTCTACAAGACATTTACAGAAGACATAAGTCCAATACTTCTCAAACTTTTCAAAAAATTGAAAAAGAAGCAATTCTCCCAAAATCATTCCTAGAACCAAGTATTACACTGATAATAAAACCAGAAAGAGACACAACTAAAAAAGAGAACTACATGCCAATTTCTCTCATGAATATAGATGCCAAAATTCTCAATAAAATCCTCGCCACTAGAATACAACAAATCATCAAGTAGATTATACACCATGACTAGGTAGGATTCATCCCAGGAATGCACGGATGGTTCAATATACACAAATCTATAAATATGATACACTATATCAATAAAGCCAAAGCCAAAAATCACATGATTGTCTCAATTGATGCATGAAAATGTTTTTGACAATGTCCAACACTCATTCATGTTCAAAGTCCTACAGAAACTTGGAATAGAGGCTCTCTTCCTCAATCTCATAAAAGCCATCCATGATAATCCAACAGCTAAGATAATGATAAATGGGGAAAAACTGAAGTCTTTTAGTCTCAAATCTGGTACAAGACAAGGATGTCCTCTATCATCATTCCTATTTAGTGTAGTTCTGTAATCATTAGCTATTGTCATTAGACAAGAGAGGGAAATAAAAGAATAAAAATAGGTAAAGAAGAAGTTAAATTATCATTATTTGCAGATGACATGATAATTTACTTGGAAGACCCCAAAAACTCCACCAACAGGCTACTAGAATTAATACACAAATTCAGCAGCATAGCAGGTTACAAAGTCATAACATAAAAGCCAATGGGATTCCTCTATACAGATAACAAACACACTGAGAGAGAAATTAGAGAAACAATACCTTTTACAATAGCAGCGAAGAAAGTGAAATATTTAGGAATCAACCTAACTAAAGAAGTAGAGGAGACTTTCAGTGAAAATTACAGTACTCTGAAAAAACAGATCCTAGAGGATTTCAGAAATGGAAAGATATTCCCTGCTTTTGGATAGGAAGAACCAACATTGTGAAGATGGCCATACTCCCTAAACTTTTATACAGATTTAATGCAATTTCTATCAAAATACCATCAACATACCTCACAGACCTGGAGAAGTCATTGCTAAAATTTATGTGGCACCAAAAAAGACCCAGAATTGCAAAGACAATTCTGGGCAACAAAGGTAAGCAAGAGGCATTAAAATTCCTGGTCTAAAATTATACTACAGAGCTACAGTGATAAAATCAGCATGATATTGACAAAAAAAATAGACCTGAGGATCAGTGGAATACATTGGAAGATGCACAAGGAAATGAAAACACACTCAGCCACCTTATTTTTGACAAAGGGGCCAAACATATTTACTGGAAGAAAGATAGCCTCTTTAACAAATGGTGCTGGAAAAACTGGCTCTCCACATATTGAAAACTAAGCTTTGACCCAGGTCTATCACTATGCACTAAATTAAAGTGAAAATGGATTAAAGGTCTAAATATTAAAAAGAAAACCTAAACCTCGTAGAGAAGAAAGTCAGAGAAAATCTTGAAGAGATCAGGGTAGGCAGAGTTCATGGACAAGAATCAAAATGCACGTTTAACAGTGGACAGAATCAACAAATGGGACCTCCTCCATCTGAGAAGTTTTTTCATATCAAAAGAAATTACCAACGGAGTGAAAAGACATTCCGCAAATTTCAAAAAATATTTTAACTAATAGATATTCAGACAAAAGGCTTCTATCTAGAATTTATAAAGAACTAAAAACCATTAGAGTCCCAAAATTCAAGGATTCAATCCAGAAATGGGCATCTGAGATGAACACACACTTCTCAGAGAAATTCAACAAGCCTATAAATGTATGAAGAAATGCTCCACATTGCTAGCCATTTGTGAAATGCAAATCAAAACAACACTTAGATACCATCTCACCCAAGAAAGAATGGTTACTATAAAGAAATCAACCAACAGTAAATATTGGAAAGGCTGTGGGGGAAAAAGGAACGTTTCTCCACTGCTGGTGGGAATGTAGACTGGTGCAACCACCATGGAAAGCAATGTGGAGACTCCTTAAAACACTAAAGCTAGAAATCCCATTCAATTCATCTATCCCCCTTGTTATGGTTTATGTCTCGTTGTCCCCGCAAAGCCTCATGGAGTCACTGGGCGGGGACTTCTAGAGTTTGAGACTTGATCCATGATCCCTGGGATTATAGGTTTTAGTACTGATGGGATTATGGGTGGAAGTACTTCTGGGATTATGGGTGTAGCCTAGGGCGGGAGCTAAGGAGGAGAGACTGAATGTAATATAAAGAGAGACAGAGAGATAGACTAGAGCTCGAGCTGGTGCTGCTGCTCTGCTGCCCTGTTTGTTTGGCTGCCTCTGCCACCATTTTGCTGCTGTTCTGCCGCCTTGAACTGGATGCTGTCCGCCGTGCTCCACTCAGCCTTGGGCCAACCGAATATGGACTGAAACCTCCACAAACTGTGAGCTAAATAAGCCTTTCCTTCCTTCATTTTGAGTGTTGGATATTTGTCCCGGCAACGAGCAAAAAGTAACTAATACAGAACTAATACACCCCTACCGGGAATTTTTCCAGAAGAACTAAAAATATCATAGCATAGTGATATCTGTGTACCTATGTTATAGCAGCACAATTTGTGATAGCCAAATCCTGGAAACAACCAAAATGTCCATCATCTGAAGAGTGGTTGAAAAAGATGTGGTATTCTCATAAAAGAGAATATTACTCAAGTATAAGGTATGATAAACTAGAAGACTTCATATATAAATGGATGTATCTTGAATGTATACTTATAAGTGAAATAAACCAGACCTACATATGCGAATATCGTATAGTCTCCCTAGTGTAAGGACTCAAAAGGATAAATAAATAAATAAATAAACAAACAAATAAATAAATAATAAATAAATTTTGGGTGGTACCAAGAATCAATCTCAAGACCTTGCTTTTTTTGCATTCTCCACCCCTATAATTTTCTTTAGGAGAGTGACTTAAATACAAAATAAAAATGCATTTGGAATAGTTAAAAAATAATGTTTATTGAAAGTGTTGATGTTTAATTGTTTGATCAGTATTACATACCTATGTCTGTTGATCTATACTGATTTGATGATGAAAATATGTAATGCAACTATTGTTAAAAATTTTTATTATGCCGTGTAAAAGTTTTACACCATTTTCTGATTGTGTCCAACCTTCATTTTGAGGAGTTTTTGCACTTTGTTTTAACACCTATTATTGGATAATACAAAAAATAAATTTAAAATGAAGAAATCATTCACCATTATCATAGTGGTTTCATCCCTAGGTTGTAAAGTTAGCTCAACACCTACACATAGACCAATAAATGTAATGCATTACATCAACACAACGAAAGACAAAGAACCATATGATTATCAAATAAAGGAGAAAAGTCTTTAATGAAATCAAATCTCCTTTCATGATAGAAGTCCTCAATAAATTAAGTATACAATGAATTGGGCCGCAATCTAATAAATTATACATATGCTAAATCCATATCCTATTTCATACAGAACAGGAAAATGCTAAAGGATCATTTGACAAAGGTCCGTTCTTGCTGTTCTTATTCAAACTTTAGCCAGAGCAATTAGCAAAAGAAGGAAATAGAAAAACTAAGCTAAAAAAGTAGAGCCAGATGTGAAATAGTGATCAGCAAATTTGGGAAGGGTGTGGCAGAAAGGGAGGCTGGTTTGGATTAGTGCATGCTATATGAACATATACAAATAAAATGCTGAGCTCTACTACTAGGTACAATGAACAGATGTTAACAAAAAAGATTAAAAGCCACAATGAAAGTAATAAAAACAAATCCAAGAAAAATTTACTCTAAAGTCAGAATTAAAGGCTGGGGAGACAGCTCAATGGCATAAGTACCTGCCTGGCAAGCACAAGGTCCTAAATTCAACCCCCATTGAAAACAAAACAAACGAACAAAATGAACAAATGAAGAAGATCAAAAAACCATTATAAAGTCAGGAATTGAAATAATATGATCCTGGATATAAATGTAAACAGACATGGACCAGAATATGTTATCAGTTCTCAGTATCTAGGAAGATGAAAATCACAACAATGGTATATTTCACCATACCCACCAGTATGGATATACGTGAAAAGAAAAGAAGAGGATAGATGGAAGGAAACAAAGGATTAATGGAAAGAAACAACTGTGTTTGGGAACATGTGATAGTGCAGCCAGTGGGAAATACAGTATGATGATTCCTCTAAAATTATCAGAGTTGCCATGTGAATCATTAATTCTACTTCTAGGTGTATTATCACAGAGTTTGGAATTGAGGATTGAAATACATCTTTGCCAGATACAAAAACTACATGTTTTGTTATATAGGCCTTGCTTTAACTTAGACTTAACCAGGCAACAGAAAAGTTTAACCACAAGGCATAAAAAGTAAAGCCAGATTAGTATGTTGATCTGGAAAAGGCTCAAGTGAACAGCTTCTGACATTTTCAGCTCTGCCAATAACTCAATACTATCATGGAATATTGGGCTATATATACAACCACTTTCTGTTAGTTCAATGAGAAGAAATATTTGTACAATTTGTATTTTAGAAAAGGTATCATGTCTGCATCTTGTGCTCTGAACAACTACTATGAAGTCAATAACATACATTGTATTAACTGTTGTGGGGGCCTGGCAGGATGGCTCAGTGGTCTAAAGCGCCTGCTTAGGAGAGCTTAGGCGGCTGCAGGGACCACAGTTCAATCCCCGGCACCACATGCTGCACCAGCCCTGCCATCAGGGCAGGCTGAGCCGGCCATAAAAATAAATAAATAAACAAACAAAAGTTCTGAAACAAGAAAAAAAAAAAAAAACTGTTGTGGCTGTCCTACTAGCATGTTTTGAAACTGTCTCATTGTTATTTCTTATTAAACATAATAAAAATGAAAGAAAAAAAAGAAATAGATCTCTGCACATCCTTGTTCATGCTATCATTATTCACATAGCCAAAAATAACCCAAGTAATTAACAGAGGAATGTACAAACAAAATGTTATACATACATACAATGGGTACATAATACATTAAGAAGGAATTAAATTTTGGCATAATAACATACATAATATGACTTTAAAGCATCACTGTCCTTGTTCCAGTGGCACAATTGGTCTATGTGGTACTTATGCAGGACCACACCCTCAGCTCACTCCAAACTGAGCAATGCCCCAGGTTCAACCCTCTGACTTCTGTCCTGAAGCCTATTCCCAAAAGATAGAGGTAAGAGAAACAAAGACCTCTGAGTTTCTTATGAAAAACTCCAAAGTCCAAAATCAAGATGCATACAAGCCAGATTCTCGTGATGATGTATAGTAACCTTTCTTCTCTTGGAACTCTAAATGTTCATGCATATGGACTGCATCTCAAAAATCCAATTATTATAGAATGAATTATGGGAAAGGATGTGTGCATAGATACAGCAATCAGGACTCAATACTGTGTCAATCATGTTATCAGTCATGGTCTGGAAGACCCAACAGGAATCACTCTAGACCTGGCACAGCACTTAAAATTTTAAGTTCACCACCTTCCATGCCTATGTTATTTTCCTTTCCCTGCTTCTTACTTATCAATATTTGCCATGTCCAGTTTTTTGCTGTATGCAAGAACTTAGGAATCCAACCTGTACTCCATCACCCAAGGTAAAAATAAGATGCACTGGAGATGTATCTTGGTTGTCTGGTCTCATGCAGGTGCTTGGGCCATGCACTGGGCTACCTCCTGGCCTCCTCCACTCATTTTTAACTGAGTGTTCCTTTAATCTTTGGTACTTTCAACTTGTCAGAGGTCAGGGACCCTGAAGTAAGACGAGACATGGTCCCTAATGTCACACAGGACAACCTTAATGTGTGGCTAAATTTTATTAAGATGAAACTGAAACAAGATTCCGTGCCTAAATACTCTGCTTATAGAGACTAAGCAAATATAAAAACAAGATTTTTAGTCAAAATCTGCTAACACAGAAAAGATACATGTACCCTCTCTTTCATTTTGGCGGAGATTTGAAAGGCGATAGATGAGGGGAAATCTTCATAGTTAAATGGGGAAGCCGCCGGTGCACCTGGAGAAGCTCGAGGCTGAACTGCTGGCCATGGGGCATCATGTTGACTCATCAGAGGCATGAGCTTGCCTTTCTCCTGTTGGTTGTAAGTCAGAAGCAGAGGCAAAAAAAATGAGGAAGCCAACAGTTACTAAAGTTCACGATCTTTTGAACTTACTTTTCACGGGGTGACATTTTGGTTTCCTGGATTTCTACTGAAGTAAGGTTCCGAGTCAAATGTTTAGAGATATTTGAGAACTGCAGAAGTGACATGGACTAGCAGAGTTGGAATTATGTGGTAGAGACTTCAAGGTAGGGACTAACAACCACTGACCATTTTTTTAAAATGTCAGATTGGTCATTCATTTGGGCTGCACAGAGGATAAGGCCTGATCCATAATGAGTCACTCAACTGGAAGATACAGCTAATGGGAAGATGTGCAGGAGGTACCTGACCTACCCAGGGGATTAGGTATACACATATGACTGACTACAGCCATCATCTTTGTCATGAGACATTGTGTTCTGGAGCATAACTGGGATGCTTATAACTAGACACAAGGCCTCTAAGTCAGTGTGAAGCTTCCTGGAAATTTAGGAGGAGGATGTTCATGAACAACCAATTGTTTTCCCTTTAAATCACTTGCCAAGTTTTGAATTTTTGGAAATAGAAGGCTAAAGAGCTATTTTCAAACTTTCCTAGGAGCATTCTTGTCTCTTCTGACATTCTTTCCATCAAAAAATAAAGATATATAAATAAATACAGTTACATCATTCCTTAGGCACAGGCATAAAGCAGAGAAGGATTTTATTTTAACAAAGATAGTTCCATCTCTGCTCGGGCAAAGTAATATACTCCCCCCCACACACACACACATATCTCTCAAACATAGGAAAGGAAATTTTTCTGTTTTTCTGATAAAAATATTAGTCATATCTGTGATCTGTTGTATCCCCTCTGCATGTTGGTAATTTAAGCCAGGGCTCTGTGCATGCTTGGCAAGGGCCTACCACTGAGCTGAGACTCTAGCCCTCTTTTACATATGATGGCTTGCATACGTTTATGAAGTGCTAGACATGCAATGTAGAACAACAATGTAAACAATAATACAAAATAAATACAAAATGGAAGCAGGTGCATGCACAGTTTAGAGAATAGAGTTATCAAATAGATTAAAAACTTAAGAATCTCCTAAAATCCTTTTAAGAATCAAATATCATAAATATTGTGAAATTTGAAATTAGGCATAAATTGAATGGATTTAATTGCATGTTACAGGTTTTAGAAAATTAGAGTAGTGAATCTTAGGGTGAATTAAAAAATATTATCCAAACAGAAGCAAAGCAAAATAAAAATAATGAAGAGACATGAGTAACCAGACAAAACTCCAGATCTGTATTTGTTTGGAGTACTACAGAAGAAAAAGAATGGATCGGCAATAATAACTGAAGAAATAATGACAAGTGTTCAAAACTGACAAAGACCTCAAGTCATATAAGTCAGGATAAACAAACAGATACATTAACTTTTTGATCTATTACTATCAAATCGGGAGAGTAAAAGGAAAAGAAGACATCTTAGAAAGCATCCAGAAAACGGTGAAGTATTTGTACAGGAGAAACAATACTAACAGTTGACTCCTCCACAGAAACTGTAGAATCTTATAGAATTTAGAAACAAGGAGAGGAGAAAGTGGCACAGCTCCATTGATCAAAATATTTCCAATTAGACAATATTTGTCTAGTTGCAATTACCTGTATATATCTACTGAACAATTCTATCACCCTGTTGGAGCAAGTCAGAAACCTATATGTCCATCTAAAGAAGAATGAATATTCTAAATAAGTTAATATCGTCAGTGAACATTGAGAAATCTGAATAAAGATGTTGCATGAGAGAAGTGCCTTTGTATATATTAAGTTTTAAAGCATCTCAATTGTTTTTAACTTTTGTAAATGTAAAATATTTAGTAAAACCAAAACTACATGAGTAAAAGAAGAATTCATAGAAGAGAAACAACTATATCTTGCTTGATTTTTTAAGGAAAAACGAAATGATTTGACAGTGTCAGCTAGTGCGTATAATAATCTTTATAATTCTCTTTGTCCTTACTTTATTTTGAAATATCTGATAGTAACTTTTAAAAATAATAAATAATACAGAGGACATGGAGGTAACTGGACATATAGCGCTTTCACACTGGAGCCACTTTTCTGTTCATCTTTTTTTTCTGCCTGTGAAGGAAGTTTTTATAGTGAAAATTTATGGGCAAGGGCATAAAGCTGTAACATAAACAGATGGTGTGGTAGTTTGACCTTCACTTTCATTTTAAATCATGTTTATATAACTTGAGTTCAAAAAACACCAGTAAATTGCATTTAATTTTTTTTTTTTTTGCTTTGTGCACTGAGTTACTCACACACCTCCTGTATACTGTCATTTCTTTGTGACACAATGACAAGTACGTACTAGATATTTTTTTTGTTTGAAACAAATGTTGGATTTTCCCCCCTATTTTTGTTGCTATTATACAATATCTTACTAGAAGTCCTGCAAAGGCGCAGCTTTTACTCCCTGGGATGGCCAAACACTCCTTTCCATTAACAGATAGCTAGTTTGACAGTAAACATCAGAACAGCAACGCATTCACCTTACCGAGTCCCAGCAGTTGTGAACCTTTAATGATATATTCCATTGATGATACCAGAAGCGGCCAAGGAGAAGGAGTGAAATGATCTCTGTGCCTGCCAAATGACACAAAGGCAACAATATACAAATTTGCACAGTGATTTTAAAGAATCCCATATAGCCGGGAGACTTTGAAGTTTAAGTTTCATTATCTTCACAGTACAAATGCTTCTAATCAAAAGGCTTAAGAGATATCCCCGTAGATATAAAGGTCCATGGCTGTAACCCTAGGAGTTCAGGAGGATTACATTTGAGGTCAGCATAGGTAATTTAATGAGAGAATCCCAAAATAAAATTTAAAAAACCCAGATAGTAGTCTATGTAGGTAGCTTATTGATAGTGTTTTCACAACAATCACAAGTCCTTACATTCAATTTCCACTTCAACCAAAAATAAAAACAAAACAAATATAGATATACTAATTCTCCATCATATTGACAATGACTATTTTAATAAATTCAGGAAGTTTTCATTTCAAAAATCACCTTCATAACATTGTTTATGATACTAAATAATGAGCCAGCTTTAATAATTATTGATAGAACATAGGGTAAATGAATTATTGTATAGTCATCTATACTTAGAAAAATATGTACATGTATGATGAAGTTCATGGGAACATTTTGATGCATACAATCTAGCTTATAAAGATAAAGTGTGATATAAATAAAAGTGGTTCTACTTTTGAAAACACCTGCATTTTTTATGAAAGGATGGGACAGACAGATTTTTACTTAAATACTTCAGTAGAAACACAGTATATCTAAGTAATGAAATTAGAAGATCTGTATGGGAAAAATGATTCTTAATCATGCTTCAAGCTGGGCGTGGTGGTGCATACCTGTAATCCCACTACTTGGGAGGCTGAGGCAGGAGGATCACTGTAAGTTCGAGACCAACCTGGGCTACAAAAGTGAGCTCAAAGCCAGCCTGAACTGCCTAGCAAGACCCTATCTCAAAAAGCCAAAAAAAAAAAAAAATGCTTCACATTAAACATGTAAAACTCATTCTATATTAACTGTGGATCCAAATGTGAAAGGCATAATAATAATAGTTCTAGAAAAATAAAACAGAATATCTTCTTGATTTAGGGAAGAAGAAGATTTCCTTGATAGAATATAAAAAATGTATCTATAAAAGAAAAGCATGTAATTTAAATTACACCTAGGGAACTTCTATTTATTTATAAAATCATTTAAAGGGTGAAAAAACACCTGCCGGGGCTCGATCCCCAGCCTGCCGTGCCAGCCCTGATCATGGGGTGCATTGAGACAGCAATTGAGCCTGGGCATCTTGGCACGTACCACCCAGTACTTGGGAGGCTGAAAACAGGAGAATCACTGAGCCTGATCTACTCAGTGAGGACCTGTAGACCCTGTACTAAATATATAAAAAAGAAAACATATTAAAAAATAAATAAAAGGTGAAAAAAGTAGAAGATTGTGAGAGTAAGTGTGGTACCAACTTGAATAAGAAATGCTCAGCAGAGTGGTTAGTGCAGTGAGAAAGGGACTTACTGAAGACCCACCCCAGGTATGGGTGGCACCAACCAATAGGATTGTAGTCTAGAGGGCATAAAAAGGGAAAGAGGAAGGAAATTTTGTGTCTGCTCTTGGGAGGCTCCGGTCTTCATCTTTGCCATTTGATGTCTGTCTCCAGGTTCCTTAAGTACTCTTTGCTCCTCCACTGTGGACCCTTTGGCTTTCTGATAGGAGCCCCCACAGGACTCTGCAGCAAGCTTGAGACCTTCAACTTTGGAGGCTCCTCAGGCTCCACAATGTGCAGATAGCCTTTTTGCACTCTCCACACCTGACTCTGAGGTAGCCATTAGGAACCTGTTCTGCAAATTCTTTTAATAATAATGTATTTAAATATGTTTAATAATATATTTAAATTTAATAAATCTTTTCTTCCAATGGACCTCAACTGATAAACAGATATTTATGGAAATAATTTTTAAAATGACTTGTGAGGAAGCAGACCACACAAGAACATCAATAAACAAAGGAAAGATGAATGGTCTACAAGAGAAAAATGAGCCAAATATCTGAACATGCATTTGACAAAAAGTTATCCAAATAAATACTTAAAAAACATAAGAAAAGTTTTTCAGCTTCAGTAGGCATCAGTTAAATTTAATTAAATCATATGAGATATTATTTTAAAGACTAAAATAGCCGGGCATGGTGGTGCACGCCTGTAATCCCAGCACTTGGAAGGCTGAGGCAGGAGAATCAATGTGAGTTCGAGACCAGCCTGGGCCACAGAAGTGAGTTCAAGGCCAGCCTGAACTGCATAGTAAGACCCTGTCTCAAAAAGACAAAAAAAAAAAAAAAAAGACTAAAATAGATAATATCCAATATTGGTATTATGCAAAACAAATAAAAAATTTTAGGTACAGCTGAAAACTCTTTGACAATACATATTAAAACTAAACATACACCTAGATTTCATTCCTAGGAATGCCACTAGGATCAAAACAAAAATGTCTGTATCAAAAGGCCTATACTAGAGTATTAATAACACTGTTCCCAATACCCTAAAGCTAGATGCAATGTAAATGTTTATCCACAGGAAAGTGAGTGAAAAGTGGAGTTGTGCAGAGGAACCCTGGAAAACAATGAGAGTAAACGAATGTGATGATCCAGAAAATTCAAACATATTGTCAAGCAAAAATAATTGGACATATAAGATCACAAACTGTATGACTATATGTATGAGGAGTTCAGAAACACATAAAGTGAATCTCTAAGGCTAGAAGCCACTGGTGACCTGTTGGAGTCTGTAGCCCTCTGAATAGGCTTGAATGACTGTTTAGACTGATGACAATGTCTTACTCCTTGATCTGAGGGCTGTGTATTCAGGGGTGCCAACTTTATTAATGAGCACCACAATAGCTTTGCCCTTTTCTGGGGTGTATGCTGCATCCATATAAAGCACTTGTTTTAGAAAGTACATAAAGCAGTGTAATGCTGCCATGAAATACCTCTTCTACACAATATTCTTAGTCCTGAAGTGAGGGTGCCGGAAGTTTACATGTATAGTGGTTGATACAATGTATCAACTTGGCTGGATGACTCAGCGGCCCAGTTCCCTGTTGGTGGAAGCCCCGCCCTGGGATACAATTGGTTCCACCCTGAAGCGTGACCATGGCCTGCCTAGGATATGATGGGCTCCTCCCTCGAGTGGAATCAAGGACCCATCTGGGGTATGATTGGTTCCACCCTAGGGCACAATGGGCCCACGTCAGAATGACTGAGCACAAAGAGATTTTTTTAAAGGGCTGAGGAAGGAGTCAAGACTTCACTTTGTCGGAGAAGCTTCTGTCTTTGCGTTCAGCCTGCACTTCATCATCTGACTTGCAGTGCAGACTCTTCAGCCTCCAGCTTGGATCTTTTGCCATCCGTCACAGACTCTTTAACCTCCATTATGGACACTTCAGTCTTCTATCTCAGAATCATCAGCCAACGGATAGAGACTTACATGGAGTGCTGCAGTGAAGTTCAGACCTAGGGACTGAATTCTTCAGTCCAGAACATGCAGACACCTTCTTCACGCTTCCTCATCTGACTCTGTGGCTGACTATTGTAAGCAATCTTATAATTCCTTATAGATTGTATATTTTGTGTTAATATCCATTCCTTATATTATATCTGTTCTGTTCCTCTAAGTAAAACCCTGACCAGTACAACATGTTAGATAAACTAATTCACAGAAAAAAAAAAATTACTCCAAAGCAGAAAGGACCTAACTATCTTAAATTTTTCCTTCTGTAGTCTATCTGCAGTGAGAGGTCTAAATTTCTGTTCTGATTACTCAGTTTTGTCAGCTGGAAGCTCATTTCGATGCTTTCCAGCTTTGTACTTTATTTTGTTTCCCATAGCTCTTCTTTTTTCAAGGGAATATTTGATTACTCTAAGATGACTTCATGAATTGAAAAATATCAGAAGATAAAAAGTACCAAAGAAATAGGGGATGGATATCCTTGTGTCCTGCGTTTTTTATATTTCTCAGTTTCTCTGCACTCTTTGAAGATATGGGCTGTGTCCTACAGGCAGTGCTCACCACAAATAGGCACTCTTCTGAATGGTGCACTGCATTTCTTACTGGCTCATATTCACACAGAGAGTACATTGTGGTCCTCATGTGTCAGTGTGTGGGAGTCTGAGAGCATCACTATGCACCAGATAACCTGATCCAGTGGAGAGTACCAATAGTATCTAAGAACAGAAAGGTGCACAGGATCTTTGACTTAATAAATGTATATATATATAAATATACATTTATATATATTTATATTCATAACTAACTAAATATATATATAAATATATATATATATATATATATATATATATATAAATATATATATAAATCACCAGTAAAATCTATCCCTGTGGGAAAATTGATAGTGCTATCTCACAGATCTTTTGAGTCTTCTTCTCTTCTTGCTGTAATGTGTCTCTGAGCATCCAGGAAAGTGGCAGGCCAGTGTTCAAATGAACGCTTTAGTTGAGGTCAGTCTAGCTGATTGCAAATGTCTAGTTGGAATAATAGCTCATAGGAGAAAAATAAGATTTTTAGGAGACTCCTGTCAGGCAAACAGGAGCCAAGCCTTCCCTTTGGCCAGATACTGTGGTGCTTGAGTGGAGAAAGCCTTCCTATCCACAGCAACTCATATACATACATTGGTTGTTATTTTTTAAGAGCCATAAAATGAATACTTCCCTTACCAACTCATATTCTTTTGATACATAGAATTGCAACAGTGCAGTTGTGTTGTTAGTATTTGCAGTCCAGGAATCTGGTTGTGCTTTAAGAAAAGCCATTTTTTAAGAGCTTCTAATAGGTCCATTTTCCTTGTTAAGTGGATGTAATTATCAAATAACTCAATATTAATTATAGTATCAGGAGTAGCTTTAAAAAGATTGCTCCTTGTCACTGAATATTTATGGTATTTTAAGCACTGTACTAAAGATGTAATTTCAAGCAGTCTGTTGTTGTGATACTTTTTATCCAGAGGAAAATAGAGTGAAATTCCTTCTTTAAGTTATTTAACTGTCATGACATAAGCCACAGTTGTATTTGAAAAGTGAGAAAAGGAAAAAGAGTAGCTGAAGGAAGGAGTGAAAAATAACGTTGCAAGTATGGAAGACTCTGCTCCATGTTCTCCAGAAATATCTAGAAGCTCAGGAGTTATAGTGAAGAAGGCATATACATTTCCCAGTTCTTGAAATCAAAATGTCTTAATTCAAATCTGAGGAAGAAGAAATATTACATTTCTGGGTAATGCAAATTACTTCCTGACCAAAAATGCTTTTAATACTCTTGAACATGCAGTTGATTCTGCTTTATGCTCTCCCACTAACACTGACTCACACTCAACCCATCTTTTCTAGCAGGACCAAGACATCCCATGCACTGTAGTAAATTTCAGAGAGTTTGCCCACTTTCCAGTCCAATTATTTATATAGAGAATGACACACAATTGTACATATTTTCCATTAATTTTTATGTGACAATATAATCTGAAATATGAAAATGACAATTTTATCACATTTATTCAATGCAGGGATTGACCAGTTGAAATTCCATCTACTGAAGCCTCACTTGTGAGAGTTGTCAGAAATGTGCCACTCAGGCTAAACCACTGTCACTAAACTCTATATCATTAAGAAAATATTTCTTCTGAATTTGTTAAACTCTTCATCTTTAAAATATGTGATTTCAGATATAGAACAAGGGGTGAATGCTCCCATTCCTTCCCCCCCCCCTTTAACACAAACAGCAGTATTAAAAAGAAGTGAATATAATGAGGTATAGCATCAGATCCATCTAACTGGGAGACTCAGAACTGCTTTTTGTAATATGTGCCCCATGGCATGTTCCCTATTATGGCTTGTGTCTAGATGTTTCACCAAAGCCTCATGCAGTGATAGGTAGAGCTTTTGGGGGTGGCTGGATTTAGAGTGTGAGATGCTAGGGTTAGGCATGTGATGCTGGAGTCATGGGTGTTAGGTTACCAAATTAGTCCACTGGTTGGTTTGGCATAGTTGTAGGTATATAAAATGGGAAAGCCCACCCTAGGTGTGAGTGCTATCTGCCCCCAAGACATGTGCCCTCAATATAATGCAAGAGCCATATGAGGCTGCTGGTAGGTTGTTGCTGCTTCATTAATTGATTGCCTGCTGCCTTCTGCGTGCCATGAACTGTTCCCCTCTGCTATGTTCCATGCTAACTTGGAGCCAGCCAACTCTGAACTGAAATGTCTACGTACTATGAATGACAATAAATCTTTAACTTAGTCTGTGTGGCGTTTCATCACAACAATGAAAAAGGTAACTCAGACATTATCCAGCTTCCTTAGGTCTCAGTTTCCTGACTTCTGAAATAGGAATGCTATTAGGGGTCAGTTAATATATCGTTATCTGGACAAGTACTATGCACACATCAATTAAAGAAGTTGTAACTCAATTAATCTTAGTTATCACTTTTGGGACAACATGGATTAATTTCTAAGAGCTGGTATAATAAATTTCCATGAGCTACGTGGCTGATAACAACCAACCTGGTGCCTCAGTATCAGCAGTCAGAAGTATACAATCATAGTAGTTTAAGGCTGATGGGCTTTGGATCTGTCCCTGGGACTGGCAGGGCATCCATGTAGGTATATCAAGCTGGGTGATGGGGTAGCCATGGGGTCTACATCTGGCCACTGCCCCTTCCACTCAGAGTAGCGTTGCTCTGCTGTGCTCCACAGAACTATGAACTGAGCAGCTCAACACCAGTTATCTTTCTACCACATTTGTGCTATGGAGCCTGCTGACTGTGACCTGAATTCCTCCAAATTCTAAAACTTGCAAACGTCAAGTATTCTGTCCAGCAACAATGAAGATGGTACAGAAAGTGGCGCCAGAGAAATGAGGCTGTTATTGTAGCTACACCTGATCGTAGGAGTTAAAAGCGTGCAGAACTGGTTTGGTTGGGGCATTTGTACAGTTTTGTATAAATGTGGGCTAGAGAAACATCAGAATGCAGTAAGAACAAATAGATGGGTGATTCTGTTGAGACTTTGAGGGAGGAATTACTGTATTTTCATTAGTACAGGGGACAGAGTGTTAGACAAAGTGATGGATATGCTATTGCCTTTGTTTGGAGATTAAGTTTTGCTCGAGGAGATGTAGTTAGATAGGAAGTTACAAAGGGATTGGATGGTAGCGGTTAGGATGGAATTTTATCTTGATTGACTTTCGGATCTGCCCCAGGGATTGATACTTCAAGGTGTGCCTGGGTGGGTCATGGAGGCATGGCCTTTGGTCCCTTGACCTTTGCACCCTGCTGTTGTTCTTCTGCTTTCTCCCTGGTGGCATGGACCAAGATGGACCTGGTACCATCATTCCCTTCCAACTTAGTGTTCCTGCCTTGAAGACAGCAGAAGAGGGACTTAATTCCCTGAAGTGATGAGTTGAAAGAAAAGTTAAACCTATAATAAAAATGTTAAATCTTTTTTTCCTTAAAGTTTTAGGTGCTGGGTATTGTGTCCACCAATAGGGATACTTTGTAACGCAACGGGCATTTTTCTCCAGAGGCTTGAACAGATGATCTTTCCTAGCTTCTTTCAGGTTCTGGTGGTGTCTAATTTCTGCCTCTGTCTTAAAATGTCCTCACGTTATATTTGTCGCTTTTCTGTGTATCTCTTGTAAGGACATTGAATATTGGATGTGGGGGCTAATGAACTAATCCAATCTAATCACATCTACAGAGATTCTTTTTCCAAATAGGGTTACATTTCCCCCTTCTGTAATTAGGATGGAAACATCTCTTTCTAAGGGCTATGATTCATATTTGTAATAAGGCCTCTCTGCCTCTTTTAAAAAATTAATTTCATTTATTGTCTCATTTAAAATTTTAATTCTTACAATATTCCTGTGAAGAAGTATAAATAAACACCAGCAACATAATGAACAAAGTAAAAACTGATAAGTGATAAGGGAGGATAAAATGATGGTGGGAGTTGGCATTCTCTTTGGGCACACTGATGAAATTGTCATAGAACATTTTTTTTTAAATTTTTATAAGTAGAACTTGAAGGATATGTAGAATCTCAACACTTACATTTGTTTGCTATTTGCTATGGGTAAAAATTAACATTATAGGCTTTCCACAAGCATTCTCGTGAAGTTACGGAGTACAATTAACACAGTGTCATAAAGTGTTTAATACCTTTCTCATAAGTGTTATTGTACACATTCCTTTTTCTAGTCCTAACAAAATAATCAAAATTACCAATAACATTATTTTTATGCAGAATACTATAGCCATTATAGTTTAAGATATTTCTCTCTTTTTTTAAACAATGATTTTGGTACATTTTGCTGAAAGTTGTCAAATGTTTTGCAAATGTTGACATTTAGCCTGGAACATTCTGCCACCTGCAGGTGACCAGAGGCTGCTGCAATGTGCACAAAGACTGCATTGGTTAGTATTGAAAGAAGTGGCTTCTGATGCAGGGGCTCAGAATCTTTGATGGCTCAAGAAGTACTTGGCACCTTCTTGTTGATCAAAACAGACATCCCTTGAACACATAGGGTTGATCTCAGGACTCTGCTTTGGCATCAAAATTGATGGATGCTTAAATCCCTTATGAAAAAACATATAGTATTTGCACACATGCTCCTGTATAATACTTTAATCTCTCATGATACATAATACCATGTAAATAGTTTTTATACTGTATATAACAACTAATATATATGCTGTATACATATATATACATACATATATATATACATATATATATATATGTATATATATACAACATATACCTTGTAATGTCTGATGCCATGTAAATAGTTGTTACACTGTATTGCTTAGAGAATCACAAAGAAAAAGTTAAGACCATATGTGTTCAATAATAGATACTCTCCTTCCCAAAATATTATCAGCTGGCAATTGGTGAAAATTCATGGATCCCTAGCCCATAGATATGAAGGGCTATGTCATTTTCAGCAGCTGTTGGTCAAAAACACCCCTCTGAAGATGTTTATGCTTTACTCCCATGTTTCTGTGCTTTCAATTACAAAAGAAGCCCCCCTATCAAGTTTGTAATAGAGTTTCTGAAGATTTAACTCCTTGGTTTCCAGAATGTTACTCTTGGATCAGTAGCAGAATCAAGAACCTTGCTGGAAATGAAAATCCTTGAGCTCTGCTCCAGGCTTGTGAGTTAGCAGTGGCAGGGGCCTGGCTCAGCAAGCTGTGTGAGTAAACCTGTCTCTCTGTTGTGCAATGAAGTCTGAGAAGCATTGATGTGGATGTGGGAAGGAGAGCAGAGGAAGGAAATCTCAGGCACTTACAGTAGTGAAGAGCTCAAGGGAGTAGGCGGGGCCAGTGAGAAAATCCTGACCCCACTGCTTTGCACCTTAAATCAGCAAACGGAAACTGTTTTTGTGATAGAATATAGATCTCAGACATGTGCAGTGTTGCCTTTTTAATATTTCAAGCCAGAGAAGATTCCTTCTCTCAAGACTTTATAGAAAATGTTGGCTCAGATTGTTTTCTACTTTCTTTTACATTAAAATCATTTGCGAGATAACACTTAACTCTCTTAAGTGATTAAAATTTTATTCAGGCATATAATGAGAACACAAACTTTTAGAATTAAGGAAGACATAACATTTTACCTTATGTAAAAATTAGCAAGAAAAGAATATCGATAAGACCAGGGCATTGCTATCAGTTACCCAAATGTGCACTGAGGAGGGAGGATGTTCCTATGTGCAGAGATGGAGAATATTCATATCTGTGCATGGGAATTTGAGTCCAAGCATGGCCTTCTGTTTGCCAAAGTCTCAGAAATGACTCATATTGTAAAGTTTTAAATCTTCCACTAAACGGTATCATAACAGAGAACTACTGAAAAGCAGAAACCTGGGCATAACTGGGAAAAATCCAAGCCAAACTGAGCACAAATGCACTTCTAGTTGGCAGCACAGCTGGTGGGGACAAAGACACTGCTTATCTCAACTTAGTCCCACTTACTTGATTCCTCGAGGAAGGCCAGATAGAGCAGTGGACAAAAGCTGGGGCTGTTGGATGCAGTGCCCCATTTTCACCTGGAATTGCTGCACAGGTGGCTTGAGGCCTTTTGCTTGCTGAACCTTCCTTAACCTCAGTTTGCTCTTTCAGTGTCAGTCTGTAAGATGTGGATAACAACAAAGCTTACCTCATGAAGGGGTCCCAGGAATTTGATAGAGGGTGAGTTCTCAAGCTTAGTTGCATACTGGAATCACCTGGGAGCCTTCAAAAACTATTGCAATGAGATGAGGTAAGAAAGGTGCTTAGCCTAATACTTGCCCTAGAGGGAGAGTATGATCTGCATTAGCAATTATTATTGCTGCATGCAGGGTGTTTTGCTAGATGTCAGCCAAATGGACACTGAAATCATGTGGAAAACATTCATACTAGACCCCTTGAGAGGCATTCTGAGGTGTTTAATCTGGATTGGGGATCTCGGCAGTTTTCAAGATCCCTTGTTAATTCTGATGGGGAGCCAATTTAGAGAATGGAAGTGCTGTGTTATTTATTGAAAGATGCATAAAATAGATATTTTCTTAAGTGTCCACAACCTTGGGAGATAGACTAAACCAAGATGAATGCTAATAAAAGCCTAAGATCTGGGCACTTAACTACTAGATCTATGCTAATTCTTTTTATAGCTATAGATCATATCTCAATGATAACACCACAAGGTGGGTGCTTATTATCACAATTGCCATCATCACTATGATGATTGTTATAGGTTATAAAAATTTTAACGTCTTCATCATTATAAAAAAGCCAGAGTCCTACATTTCATATGCATGTTATATAAATAGAAGTTCAAGTATAAACTTGTGCAAGGCATAGTGTGTCCTTCTTATAGAAACCAGTCCGTAAACTAACTGGTGTGGAGATTACAGCCACCTCCTGTGGACAAAGATTACAACTGACATCCAATGTCAATTTAATTGTCATTAATGAGTCAAGGAAGCTGAGGTCTAACAGTTTAATAAGCTGCCTAAAGTTAAGAGCTAGTACAATGAGAACTATGCTATAGGCAGACTGTGGCAATATTAAGTGTTTGCTGTAGACAATTCTGCTAGGGAATCAGGACAGCCTTGACAGGGAAGGCTAGGAGAGGGTGGGTGACTAGATGTGAACATGACTGGGTAGGAGGGAGTGATCTGCTTTGAGACAGTGACCAGGCAATAGCACCGACATTGGAAGCGGACTGTGAATGCAATGGTTTTCCTTAGGAAATAGAGTTATCTTTAGGGACTAAAACCCAGATCTTCTGTCTAAGGGCACTGGCACATCAGGAAGAAAGTGGAAGTATTGGCCAAATCCCAAAGGCTGCATTTCAGTCAAGTAGGCTTAATTTGTGGAAGAGTGGAGAGGCCTTTGCGGGTTTTGTAGCAGAGAAATGCCTCAGTGTGGGAGGTGATGACATTTCAACACATGTCTAGGCTTGGTGAATTTTCATTTTCCATATCAAACTGGAATTTTTGGATTATAAGAGACATGGGAATTTTCCATCCATTAGTTTCATGTCGCTGTTGGGACAGACGTGGTCCAGAAGTAAGTTTGGCCTGGTTTAGTTTGTGATGTGTCTTACCTTCTTTGTGTCTTCTAGCTTTTAGTCAGAACACAGATTTTCTAGTTTACGTGTAAACTCTTCCTTGGGCATCTACTTGCTTTGGGACATATCCAGGAAGTGCTAAAAGACAAAAAGAATCACATATATATGTTTAAATAAACTTGAAGCAAATTATGGCCAAGAGAAGGGTATTATTGGGTGGTTTCCATCTTATCCCAAATCATATTTCAAAAGCAGCTTTCTTTAATAAAAGCATTTGTAGGAGAATTCCCACCGCGAGAACATGCATTTTCAATTCAAAATGATATAAAAAGCCCACAGAGCTCAAGTCTTGGAAGCTGGCTGTGTCTTTCTCTGTGTAGCCTCCTGTCATTTATAATTGGGCATCCTTTGTCCATGATGTACCCTTTAAGTGTGATAGTGTGATGTGCATTCCATGCCAGCCTGCAATTAAACCGCTTGACAAGTTCAAGGGCCCAAAGACTCACATTTCCATAAGAATTTCCTGTGCTTATGAAGATAGTTGAAATGTAAAATTAGATAAACAGGATAAACTTTTTTTGTTTTTGTTATCTCATTAAATCTTTGCTCCATCTTGTTTTCTTCCTATTGTTAAACTACAGATTAATTGGGTGGAATTTGTACATAGTCTTTCACTTCAGAGCATGAAGTACTTTGTTAGGGAGGGATCCATGATCTGGAATTGAAAACCTATAATTTAGTTATCCATGTGTTTAAAGTAGTTCTACGTAATTTTCCCCAGTTGGCAAGGCACCATTGTGATACTGAGCCTGTTAACTGTGGTGGAGTCTGTTGAATTATAGATGTGGATCACTGCTTCTGTTCTCTGCCCACTAGGTGCCAGTAGTAGCCACACAGCAAACCCCGAGAAACAGTAGCACCTCTAAGCATTGCCTAATGCCTTCCAGGGAGACAACTTTTTCCCTGCCTGAGAATCAGTGTTTTATCAGTCTTAATTTTGTTTTCCCATTTTTTCACTCCTACCTTCCTTTAACCATGCTGTTGACAGAGATATAAAATTCAGCGGCAAATGAATTAAAATAATAAAACTAGACATACTCCTTTTTAATTAAAAGTTTAAGGACATTAAAATGAACTTTCTAAAAGTTGTAAGTAGATGAGAAAAGTTACTAGAAAGATCAGTAAATAATCAGAGGAGCTGCAAAGAAAAAGGAACATTTAAGAAAATATTTTGAAACTTGGAAATGGTGTTCCTACCTAGAAAAATAATGGTTATTTTTAATGTTATAACTTTGGTATTAACACAGTTTGAGTAATAGTACATTTTTCTCTTCTTTGCCCAAAGTAATTATAGTGGAACATCTAAACACTAAATCTAGAAATGGATTCAAAGCTTGATTTAGGAACTGGTAAGTAATAAGATGCAAAAAGAACACATAAAAATGACAAAGGTTTTACATTTATATGTTTTAAAATGATTATTTTTTGAATAAGGTAAGGAAATTCATCTCCAAGTTTTCTTGTCGGTATTAAAGGGGAAACTATGGAAAGGTATAGTTAGGCTTTTCATTTGCTGTTTCATCAAGTGTAAATGCATAGTAATTATATTTTCAATGTACAATTTTCATATATTATCTGGTAAGAAATTTAGGCTAGAGTAGTATAAAAATAAATGATTATGGAATCTGAGCACTGTCACACTGACAGAACCTTAGAGAATACCTTGTCCAATGGTTCTTAATCTTAGTGCATTTCAATTTTCAAGGGAGGTTACACTATAGTTTTTAAATTCTAGGAGCATTTCAAATATGTTTTCAGCTTAAAAAAATAGTTCAGTGTGAGCTGAAGAGTGCACACTTGGTTGAAAAGCCTTGTACTGGTCAGTTACTGTAATATAAAATACTGTCAAAATTTGTGTTAGAAGCAGACATTTAAGTTATTTTAGAGAAAGTGCCCCATAGCTTTCAGCCCCTGTAAGGCAACAGATGAAATATTGCCATGGGAAACTAGCTCACAACTCTAAATCCAATCCAATTGTTTCTTTGACCAATGAGGCAACTCAACCACACATGACATATCTGTCCATGATGTCACAGTAGCTGAACGAAGTTTGGGTCAGAGCTTCATTTTGATTTTTTTCTCCTCAGCTACTCAGTGTTATTGTGTTACAACTGATCATCATAAACCCTCACAGTGTTCCAAGAACTGTCTTAAGTTAGGCACATGCACGCACTCTTTTTTACTTCTCAATAAAAAAGAGAATAGGTTTTAAAATTATTCCTATTTTAAAGATGGGGAAAAACTGCCTAATAAGAGACTTTGACCCACAATGGTCCAGTACAGCCTGGTGTGGGATTCAAGTTCACCAGATTTCAAAGCTATGCTTTTAATTCTTTGTGTGCCCTACTCTCCTGGAGACTTCTTTCCATGTTATGCAAGAAGTTTATTCTACTTGGAAGAGCAAGTTCTATCCTTGAGGGAAAAATCAATGCCCACATATTGATGATCTCGCAGTGCTGTATCCATCTTTGCTTATGGTCAAAGCTGACCTTGTCTGAGCTCAGCTCTTCACTACATCTGTGACAAGCCCAGCAAAAAGGACAGCTCTAATGAAGTGCACTAGAAGTGCAAGCGATATTCCCCAGGAGCAGGCAGAATCAGCCTGTTTCAGGGAAGATCACACTGTATTCCTGTTCTTTCCTGGATTCACTGTCAGCCTCCATGCACAGACAAAGATCTCCAGTAAAAGACACCATGAGGACAGAGCTGTTTGCAATGGAAAATGATGTGTTTCAGAAAATGAACAATGGAGTAGAACAATGACGTAGGGTGACCATTAAAAGCCAGTCAGAATTCAGGAACTCATTTTCATCACCAACTTGGACTCCAAGCTTACCCTATTCCAAAGCTTGATAATCCCAAAGCATACTTTACACTTTCCACATTTTAGATGACAATCTTAAAATTTCATGGTTTATAGTTTCATGCATGAATTTTGAATTAAGATCAGAACTGAGGGTACATTCACTTGATATTTAGTCTGTATTCCCTAGAACTCTTTCCTGAAGACTAAAAAGTTGAAATTCAGGGAATCAAATAATCTCACCTTAAGGGACTTCCTATGATAGAGTGGTAACTGGGTTGGTATATCCTGTTCTTGGTTCTGCATTTGTGGATTTGACCAAACACAGAATGAAAATATTTGAAAATTAAAAAGTTTCATTGACACCGAAATGAAAGAGATCATTTTCTTGTAATTATTTCCTAAGTAATATAGTTTATGTACTAATTATATATAATTTACATTGTATTATATATTGCACATATTCTAGAGGTGATTTAAAGTATAAGGGAGGATTTCATAGGTTCTAAGCAAATACCACACCATTTCACATAAGAGTACTGAGCATCCACAGATTTTGACATTTTAGGAAGTTCCTGGAATCGACCTCCCGTAGACACTCAGAGATGACTATGCATATGTTGGGTAATATGATAAAGGTAGTCATGACTATTGCTATGAGTTTAGAATTGCTAGGATATAAAGCCAGAAATTTTTATCTGTCATCTTTATCCCCTAGACATATCTATCATTGTCACTTGGGCATGTCCCCTTAGAGCTGTTGCCACTCTGTGCTGGAGCTTTATGCATTCAAAGTACACATATGCATGCAGCTCAAGGATGAACTGGGTTTATAGAGGTCAAGGAGCCCGATCCTGAGAAACAGCACAGCATATAGGAGTACCCATAAAGTTGCTCTTTTGTAGTTTAGTGGAGATGTGCAAAGTGCAGAATAAGCTTAGCATTACACCTTGGAACACAGACTCCATTGGATCCATAACTGATTTGCCACCTAAGTGAATAAGAATAGCCAGTTTTGTTGTAACTTATCCATGTATTGCTTGTCTTAAACTACAGCAGTTCTTCTTTCATTGTATCACTCATTCATGGATCAAATGCTTGTCAACATACTCATTCATCTACCCTCACCACCCCGTTCAGTAGCCACTTATTGAGTATCAACAATATAGCTGGCTTTGTGGACAGTGCAGGGAACAGGGCGAGTCATTGCTTTCAGGAAGCTTGTCATCCACCATAGGAAAAGGGCAAATCTTTATATAGAGTGATCAGAGTATCATAAGAGAGGAACTACTGCTATGGGAAGATAAAGAGAGGAAGCTCAAACAGTTTGTAAGCAAGGTATGAGATATGTTTGTTCAGCCATGTATAAAATATTTTTTTAAATAGCAATGTAGTGTTTAAACCAAAGCCTTGAGTAGCAGGTGAAAATTCAGATCCCATATCTAAATTATTGAAACTTCACATCACTGTGGGATCATACTGCTAAGTCAATTTTTTAGTTTGTAGTAGGACCGCGTCTTTATCCTCTGTTTGACTGACATGCTCCTGGAGATAGCCCCCACTTACGATTTCCCTTCAGTTCCTTTCTGCTGTCACACTTCCACCGTACTCACTCACTGCTGCTTCCAGGTTTAGCTTCCTGGATACTACTTCCTATCCTGTTTTGCTTAAATCTAAGTGTTTTAGTGATGAGTGGCCTTCTTTAAGTTTCAGTGGACTTGCTGTAGTTTTTTTTTTTTTTTTTTTTTTTTTTAACAACTACATGGCTGAGATGTTGTAATTACTAAAAGGAAGCTGATTGACTGCATGGATTGATGGGAAGTTGCAAAAGCTGAGTCGAAAGGAAGCACATCATATGTTAGCCTCTTGAACTACGCAGCTTTAGAGCTGCATTTCCAACTTCATCTTTTCCATTCATTACTGTTTCAGTGCTCCTGAAATAGCATCTCCCCAAAGACAGACTCTTGGTATTTTTCTTGTCGGCTCCTGGAGAATTAAATAATGCAAACTTGTTTTCATGAAAGCTCTTGAATATCTTAACAGACCGTGAAAACATTTTCTTTCTAACCTACTTTCAGTTTTATAATTGTCAGTCATGGAGGCAGTCTGTATTCACAATATCAGATTACAGATCTGGTCCTTTAATTATCTTTCTTGACCACTTTATTGGTAGGTCACCTCTGGCCGAAAAAGTCACCTCTCATTACAACGTGCATTCAAACACATAAAACAAAAAGAAAATGTAGGGACGATGAAGGAAAGGGTGAGAAACCAAAAGAAGATTAGCATGAATTATAGAGAAACGCCACAGATGCAGAACAGCAGTTTTTGTTATGCTTTAAAAAAAACATTGTCAGGCTAGAGTTCAAATTAATGTACCTCAGAGATCTTCTGGGAATAAAAAGGAGAAAAATCTTGCTTTACTATGACTGTGAGTCCCACTGGAATGATCTCAAAGATCTCAGCTTCTGAAGGAAGTCTATGCTCTATAATATTCTGTAAGTTAAGAGTAGAAGGTTTGACTACTTCGAGCAAGTCATTTGAGAAACTAATGGGGATCTCATGTGTACACAGTCTGTCTCCAGAGTCCATGGGGCTAAGACAAGTTGACTAAATCAATTAATGTGTTAAGTATTTTGAATTCATTATTTTATTTTTTATTGAGAGTATCTTAGTCCTTTTGGGGTGTTATAACTAAACAATGATGTCAGTCTAACAAACAATAGTCATTTATTTCTCATGGTTCTGGTTGTCAGATATCTAGATCATGGTGGCTTTAGGTGGCAACTTCTCACTGTACTACCAAGAGGCAAGGCAGTTCTCTAATGTGCTTTTATTAGAGAACTAATCACAGCAATGAAGGATGTGTCATTCATAATCTAATTGCTATGGAAATGTCCTACTTCCTACTACCACCACGGTGAATACTAGGTCTCACCATGTGAATTTTGGGGAGATGTAAACATTCATATCACAGTACGGTGCTATATAGCAGCATTTTCATTTTTGTAGATAAGAGAACTAAAACTTAAAGGGATCCATTACCCAAAGACAGAAAGCTAAGTAGAAATACACACATATTTAAATGTGAATCCAAAGTTGTATCACGTGAATAATTTTTAGGATGGTGATGGTGGAGCTTTTAAGGATTGAGTACAAAACTGCCACTGAAAACCCACTCAAAGTGGGTTATAGCAAAGTGCCAACACAATTAAACTTGAGTACTGAGGCTTTAGAAATAATGACTCTGTATTTACATCGTGTGTTTTAAAAGAAAAGTGCCATGAGTTTGCCACTACAAACCAGATATGGTATGTAAAACTGAATAGCAGTTACTATTTTCAATGCTTGTATGTAAGCTCTACCACTGAGTCCTCAACACTGCACACTTTTTCCTCATGTTCTAAAGTGAGCACAATTATGGGTGGGAACACTGAGATGCTGAGGGTTTCTCAGGCAGAGACATGAACAAATGGGGAGAGCAAATACAAATACAGAGGGGAGAGCCTAATATAAATGCAAATATGCCTGACCTTTCAGCCTATGTTTTGATTGTACACATATTCACTATTTTTCTTCTTTTGGGTTCTGCTTGTCTGTCCGTTGAACTGGGATTTATGCTGCAATTCCTAAGCATCAGTAACACAGCTGTTGCACAAAAAATGTTAACAGCAGGTGAAACTTCACTTCCATTGCTTAAGAACTCTTCTAGAATTTAAAATAGGAGAGAATCTTAGGGAAAGTTCAACAAATCTGATTTCCTCCCTTCCTCCCTCCCTCCCTTCCTTTTTTTTCCTTCCTTCCTTTCTTTTTACCTTCCTTCTTCCCTCCTTTTTTCCCTGTCTCTTTACCTGTATTCCTTTCTTTTCTTTAATTTAACTTTTCATCTGGATATTTCTTTAATACATGCAAACCTAGAAGGGGATGTATGCCAACAGCTTGAGTTGGAAATGATAAGGTTCTTCTTTCAAATGATATTTTGAAGCTTGAAAACATTATACAGGACAGATAAGCCAGACAGGCTGGAGATATGCCAACCTACATGAAAGACAATAATGACATTTTATACACTGATATTGCAAAACTCAATAAAATGGCATGTTGATTAAACATAAGGTGCGCGAAACTTACTGCTATAAGGGAAATTGCCAACATGGTAGAAGTTTAGTAGAATTTGAAAATGATGAAGATAAAGAAGAAAACAGTATTTATGTAGTTTTAGGTGTTATTAAGGTAGGTCTTGAGGTGGTTGATTGGGTTTGCCATATATATATATATATATATATATATATATATATATATATTTTTTTTTTTTTGTATGGCATAGAAAAGAGCTCAGTATCTCAAAGAGGAAGGCATGTATTTTACTAAACAGATCAATCAGTTGGCAATCCTAACTTCCAGGAGGAAGTGCTTTCTTCCAAAATGGGGCAGTTGCAAAGTTTTGCTTTTTCTCAATGTTGTTTAACCTACATGTCTTGTCCCAGAATTGTTTTGGGAACAACAGCTATTTAAGCTGTGCTCCGATTTCAGGAAAAAAATTATCAATATTCAGAAGTAATTCCAAGTCCTGTGCCCTATGTCAGACTTGATTCAGATATGCCTCTCCTACTACCTAACTTGTCCACCAGCAGAGGTGCTATTCTCAGCTCAGCACCAGGGCTGTCCTTGGCAAACACAAGATGTCACAGAAGAGCTCAGATAGAATATGCAACCATCTAAACACAGGGACACCTGAAGACACTCAAAGATTCACCTCAGAGACATTGCCCCCTGAGGCTGGAGACATCCAGAGAAAGTTGACCATGGATGTTCACAACCATCAACTTGTCTGATGTTCCTGGCCTTCTTCCAAGGTCTGCTTCTCTTTGCTCCCTAGAGATGGCCTTGTTGCCCTCTGTCTGCCTGTATCAAAGTATTAAACCATATCCCTCTTTTTAGGGAAATCCCAGTTTGAGCTTTCTTGTTCTCAAGAGCTCTGATCAGACAAAATTCCTATGTGTCCTCAGAGGTGATTTTTCCACACTCTGCTGCGTGTAAGCAATTACAAACTAAAGTGGAAAATGTGTATAACAATTGAAATATCTAAATCCTGGATGTAATGCAGGTAAGGTTTGGGTAGGATCCAAGACTGAAATTGTTAAGGAAGCATCTCCAAGGAATTCTCATTATCAAATAAAAATCCTGCAGAAGTGCTATAGGACTACAGTATAAGAAACACTTCAAATGTGAAATTCTGGCTAACAACATCTGGAATTTCTTGCTATCTCCAACCGTTAGCTCATCTCTGTTCTCTCTGGAGTTGCCCCTCACTCCAGTGACATCTCCACCCCCTTTTTGATATCAGAACTCAAACTCAGGACCTAGCATTGCTAGGCAAAGGCCAGTGCCCATTAACTATATCCTCAGCTCTTGGCCTTTAGAGATGGTCATAAGATAAAGAAATAAAGGGATTTGCCTTAGTTTCTGGTAGTATTACAGAAAATACTGGGTGGCAATTCATTGTTTTTATTGTAAATTCTCTCACTTCTTGTTGCTGGTGGTCTGATGGCCAAATGGAACATTATCATAGGGTAATCACTCATAGACATACTCGTACTTGCATATTTGGGGAGATGGAACTTACTTCCTCTTATTTAATTTTGTTTAAAGAGGTTTAAAAAGATTATACCACCAAGAAATACAAAAACACATATAACAGAAAACCAAATTTCTTCCTTTAAGCATTTCAACATCTCTACCAACACTTTGAGATTTTATTCTCTATAAACATAGTATTTTTTTAAATAAAACTTGAATTACATGTTTTTTCCTGAAACACTTAGTATGTTTTTAGTATTGCTCATATTAAAAATTTTATTTGAGTAGTTACACAGTTTTCATATGAGGAAAATGTTTCAGAGAGCATTCTTATATATTTATTTCTATACCTTTATTTCAATAATTGCTTATGAAAAGTAACTACAGGTGGAACTGTTTGTCCAAATTTAAGACCTAGACATATTACCATATGGTTCTCTGGGAGGGTTAACAATTATGTTTTCTAAACCCTCAGAAGCCACCTATGGAAAGAAACCTTCTATGACAACTTGAATAAAATTGTACCATCTTTACAGCATCTTGCTTTATCTTAATTTATTCTTCATTTCTTGTACTTATTACTGCTTGCCATGACAGATTTTTTTTTTTTTTAAATTTCTTCTCTCCGTCCCAGTGTACGGTGTGCTCCATGAAAGACAACACAATGTTTCTTTAGTTCATTCTTGTATCCATATCATAATGGTGCCTATGAAGTAGTGAAAAATTTTGGCCTGACTTAAGGACTTATATCTAATGTAGAATATTATCATTTTTATTCTCCTTGGTAGAGAGCCATATTCCAGTCAGCCTACTCCAGAACAGGAATGTACAGAGATATGAGGGCATCGTAGCTAATGTGTTTTATGCTGTCTCTTTTGCATGTGCTAATTCATCTCTTGGTCAAATACCCCAAATTTAGTTATATTGACTATGCAAACATTACTACATCATCAGAAGGCATGTTATCATACCTATGGACATACCTTAGATATGATGTTGGCAAACTTTTTCTGTGAAGAGCCAGATAGTCAATATTTTAGGTAATATTTCCCATGCAATGTCAGTCACAACTAATCATCTCTACAGTTGTATGAAGGTAGGCACAAGTATCGGACAAGCCAGAGAGTGTGAGTGTGTTCCAATACAACATTATGTATAAACACATCCAGCAGCCTGGGTTTAATTCACATACCCTAGTGTGCTGACTGATGGCTTAAAATCACAGTCTTAGTTTTCATTAATTTGATTTTTATGTCACGTCTATCCCAGCTGTGTCCAATGAAAATGTAATGGGGCACACAGATGGGAGCTAAATATGTAACTTCAAATTTTCTAAGAGCCACATTAAAAATAGTGTAAAGAAATAGGTAAATTTAATTTCGGTGATAAAATTTACCTAGCCTAAAGCATTAAAATATCATTTTGTCATATATTCAGTATGAAAAAATGTTCATAAAATGTCTTCACCTAAATGAAAGTTTTGAAATCTGGTACTTTACATATCCAGCCAGCATATATGGATTTAGTCCAAGCACATGTCCAGAGCTTAGTAGCTATAGTGGCAAGCAGCTATTGTGCTGGGTAATATAAGGCTGGAATATGTTTTCCAGTCTTGACATTACTGTCATTCTGAACATATTTGTGTATGGGGGAAATCTGTATAGCTCATGATAACATATTCAACAGTTACTGTGGGCTCACCTACATGACACTGGGGATATGTTTCCACCTTCGATCATAGAATTATTTCTTTTGTTGAACCTTTTCTGTATTTAGGGAAGAATTTACAAGGTGTTCAGGGTCGTACTACTAGATTGGAATCAGTGATCTGCCTGTGTACAACCTCCCAAGAACTGGGATTAGAGGCACGAGCCACCATGCCTAGTCTCAATTGCTGTCTCAGCAGGCCCCTGAGGCAGGGCTGGCATGGTAGGCACGGGGATCAAACCCCCAGCCCCTGCACCTGCTTGTAGGCACTTTAATCCACTGAGGTATTTCGCTGCCCCCCTTTTTTTGTGGGACTGGGGTTTGAACTCACGACCTTGCACTTGCCGGGCAGGCACTTGTGCCACGGAGCTATCTCCCCAGCCCCATCACTGCCCCTCGTTGAACCTTTTCTGAAGGGTAAAATTGTTCCAAATGCAAGTCATTGATATAGAATAAATATTTGAAATTGGGTCAATAATTCCCTTGGAACCAAACAAGATAGGTAGTATGTACCTACTTAGGTAAATTTTAGAACAGGAGTGAAGGGAGAAGGCTTTCTATAGCTCCTTGAAAGTGCTTGTAAATAAAACAAGTTAAGCATCACTGCGTTACTACAGAGATGTTAAGTTATGCAACCATCCCATACCACCAGGTGATTCAGATTACACTGTCAAACTTCTGTAGGTATTTCCTTTCACAATGAAATCAATTCCTTTGGTGAATCTAAAAACCTTGTGTTTATAAACCATGCCATTGTCTTCCCAACATGAATGTCTCTATTGGAGCACTGATGTTTGAGCATTTAATTCTGGTATTACTTAGCAAGAAATTCCATGAAGGAGTAGGCTCTAGTAAGTAATCAAAACACTAAGGAATTGGGGAGGGACTACATGCAACATTTTAGCAATGGGAGCATCATTATGACTAATCTTTCATGATGGCAGTATAAAAATGTAGTGAGATTGCAAGTTGAGAAACTTTTGTCCTCTATATAGCTCTGTAACCAAGGCTGAGTGAGACTGATCCATGTGTTTCCTTAGACTTAACCGAGAAGAGGAGGCAGAGCACTGAGGTTATTTCCCCTTATATCACTTGTTCTGATTAACACTCAAAATTCTGTTTAACTGCTCCTATCTATCTGCAAACATAGACTGGAGAAGCTCAACTCTGATGAGAAAGGTATTGAAAGTAAACTGTAATTAGCTTTCCCTTTTTTCTCTAGAAGATAAAACTATCGGAGAGAGCTGATAAAATCATCAGACTACTGAGCGCCTCTTGGATGTGAGTACCCAGACTCAGCATTTGTCCACCTTCAATCTCCATTCTGAGATGACTGCCCCTGTCACGACCTCCTTACAAATTTCTGATACAGGGGCAGGACACCCATATTCTTCCCGTACAGTTAAAATTTATGCACTTTGAATCTGGTTTCAATGGGGGTTGTATGAAGACTTCTAATTGTTTGCAGCAGTTGAAATACTTTCCTGAATCACAATAGCTTTTGTATCTGAACTTTCTTTCTTATTTAGTTGCATAAAAATACTGCGTGTCTCATTTTCCAAAGGGAAATGAACTATTATTTGGCCTACAGTCCACACTCAAGGAGAGCTTAGACTCTGATATACAATTTCAGACTATTGATATCATCCTATCATAGTGAATTTGCAGAAACTGGAGGCACAGGCACATGATTCAGGGAAGGTGGTGCTCACTCTAGCATGATACTTTTATGATTTTATACTGGACTACCCTTCTCTTAGTATGCTTGCAACTGAACTTTTAAAATTATCACCTGTAAATGAATTATGAATGAGGCAATTATAGCACGTTCATGTTAAAATTATCACCAAGAACATATACACCAGCTTTGGTATATATGTATGTGGAGTATAGATATGAAAATGTATGATAATTTGGCTAAAGCAATCTTGGCATTTCTCTGAATTTTAATATATCAAATATTTTAAGATAATAGAGGTATCTCGTGCGTCTCTTGATTCCAGCATGATTTGTTCACTCCTTCTGACCAATTGGACTGAGGGCAGGGATGGAAGCTTAAAGCAAACTTTAGGAGTATGGGAGAAGACACCGTGAACATCATTTCTGAGAGGGTCCAGGGAAAGCCCAATGAGGTCCAGTTGAGAATTTTCAAGTAAGAAAGAAAAACAGTGGTCCAGAAAGTGACTGAGAACAAGTTAAATATTTGTCCGCGTTACAAGGGTCATCTGCTTCACATGGGATGACAGCTTGACTTGCTCTCTAACTCGAAGTGAGGTACTTGTACCTCCATTAAAGGCCTACTTTTCAGGGGAAATGTTGTTCCTTCAAGGTAACGGGAAAATATCATCGAGGAGTGTGATAAAAAGGAGATGTCATCCTGTAGGGGAAGGCGGGAAATGAGTAGGAGTCCTTAGGATATTCAGTCCACGCTCACTTAATAAGGATGCCTGACACTTCCCGAAGTGCGATGTTCCCTATTAATGGGCCAGGCACTTCTGTAAATCTAAGGTAGGGGGAAGGGCCGGTGAGGGGGGATGGCAGGAGAGTCACTGAACACAACAGGCAAGATGATTGTCCACATAGATTTGACTAGAAGTAGGATAAAACGGATAAAATTGAGCCGGACTTGGGTGACACATGGCTGTAATTCCAGTGCTCTGAAAGCTGAGGCAGGAGTAAAAGTTTAAGCTCCACCCTAGCCATTGCAACTCTGTGAGATCCTCTCTCAAAGATAAAAATTTAAGTATAGATCTAGATAGATAGATAGATAGATAGATAGATAGATAGATAGATAGATAGATGATAGAGAGATTGATTTGGGGCAAAAAGAGTCATGAGGCCTACGGTACATAAACTGCTTTCCCAGTACTTCTTTCTTTTCTTTCGGCTTCCTCACCTACAGATCTGAGCCACCTTGTAGCATAAGATGACTTTAAAGGCAAACAAACGATTTCCTTCTCTGACATCTTATGACACTGTAGCATAAAGTAGAATACAGCTTAGAGTCTTCGTGGCTTTACTGTTGACTGTTAGGTTGTGGAACAGGTTTGAGCTCATTTGTTCAAAAATTGAAAACTTGACATACAAAATGTTTGGAAATTTCCCTGATGAAAATTTCTTTGCAGTTTTGCCACTGGAGGGCACCAGTTAACAATATTCCAAGATAGCCACTAGTCTTCACTGAAGTTGTTTTTTTTTTTTTTTTTTTTTTTTCTTAGAACTTGATGGAGGACTCAAAATAGAGTCCTGCTTTGCAGATTAAATTGGAGCTGGTTTATCCTTCCATAATTCAGAATTTTAAAGACCAATTTCTTAAAATAATTGGAAATCACAACATTTCATACTCATTTTTGGAGTCAATATTTTTAGCCCAGTTCTCATTAACTGAGGGTGGTTGCTCTCAAAGGATGTGCCAAGGGAATATTTACCCACGTTCACTCAGTAATTATCATTTATCATAAGAGTAGATCTGCATGGGCTGGCTACTTAAAATGTTGAGCTTAGTAGCACTTAAAGAATGGCCAAGTGCAGTATAAATAATTTTGTTTCAGAAATACAGTTTTAAGCTCGATGGAAAATACTTTGAGAGATCTTGAAGTGGATATTCAGATTTTGGTTGGTTATCTTTTTCTCTTCAGTTTCAGCAACTGCTGGGATCACTCATGTGTGTAAATGTTCTTGTTAGAGTAATAAAACCATCTCCACTGCCTCTACAGAGACAGAAAACCCCATGATTTTCTTTTACTGTCAAATACTACTGAGATCAAACTGATGGAACTAAGGAAAAATAGCAGACATGAGGAAAGTCTTCCTGAATCCTTCTTGGAACAGGAGAGATCTGTTCTTTTAAGACTATCTGTTGTGGAGACCCATATCTTTGAAATTCCACTTCTGGAGTTCAAGTTCCACAAGTTGTTCTTTTCCTTATTTAGCTCTGTCCCTCAGACCATTTCTTAGGTGGCTCTCTGTACACTTGTACAGTAATTCTTGCCATGCTGGTATGTCTTTTTACCAGTACTCAGAGAGCCCTCCTCCAACACACACAAACACACACACACACACACACACACACACACACACACACACACACACACCGAAATAAGGTTTGCCAAAGATTCAAAATAGTAAAGTCAGTGTCAGCTGTCTGGATGAACCACGGCCATTGCTTGACCAGTTTGCTTTCTCTGAAAGCCTTAGATAATATTTTCTCTCTAGATAACTCTCCTTAGGCACACTATACATCATCAATCCCTTTCCTCTGTTTCCTTATTGGATGTTATAGTACAGTACACTGACAAAAGTTCTACAAAACACTATACATGGTTTCAAGGTAAATCCTATGGGGATTTGACTGACTTTGTCATATATAAAAATTACATGTTTTGTTACATAGGTCTTGCTTCAACTTGGCTTTAATTACCCAGCAAAAAAGTTTAATCACAAGGTATATAAAGTAAAGGCAGATTAGTATGCTGAGCTGTAAAAGGCTCAAGTCAACATCTTCCAACATTGCCAGTTCTATAAATAACCTACGGCTATTACGGAATATTTATTTATATATACAACTATTTTCCTCTTAGTTCAATGAGAAGAAATATTTGTACCAATATTAGAAGAGCTATCGTGTCTGCATCTTGTACTCTGAACAACTACTATGAAGACAGCAATATGCATTGTATCAATTATTGTGGCTGTCCTACTAACATGATTTGAAACTGTCTTAATATTATCTCTTATTAAAAGTAATTTTAAAAAGAAGAGGGGCTGTTACTCATTTTCAGCACCCACTCCACTCTGAGCCATTGTGATTGTGCACTGAGACCATTTCCTTCTCATAAGTTTGCCAACATTGGGATTGGAGCTGGCAAAAGAGGCTGGAAATGGAAGATGTGGATTTGGGTGGTGGGTGGCAAAGAGAGCCCACGCCCTCATTAATAAGCCTAAGCGCCTTCTTCATTGTAGACACATCAGGTCTTGCTGTATATTCTTTTGGTTGTGAGTATACTCACAAAATACTGTGAATTTCAAATTTGGATACTGTTGCTGAAGTTTATTGTTTTTTTCCTTAACGAAGGGTGTTTTAGGGAGGTGAGTGCTTCATTTTTGGCTTACATGAGCATTCCAAGATACTAATGTAAAACCAACAATCTCAATTTCTATATCACTAATCCTAATCCTTTCACTAGGTAGGCCTGGCTTACATGTGCCTCCAAAAAAAAAAAAAAAAAATCAAATTAGCCTCTAGTGTGTGTTGGTCATGTTGATTAGCGACGTTTCTCTTCTTTCCTCAAGCTTACTGTTTTACCAAATACTTTTTTTCTTTCAAAATGAGTTTTTATCAACTTGCATAAATGATTTTAGGTGTAAATTATTATCTGCAGGAGTGTTGTGATTCCTCCAGGAATATGGTCTTGCTGAACAATCCTCAACATTGCCAGTGTGTGCAGAGAGACTGGGTCACTGCCACCTGGTTTCTCGTAGAGGGGTTTGTGCTCTTGGGGACACAAAAGTCCTGCTGGGATGGGTAAGGGAACCAATTTCTCAGTATTTTTATTATTGCATATTCATACATATTTATTGTATGTCCTCATAAGAAATTTATAAATTATTTGAATCTAAGGACTTAAACAAAACATGGCTGTTATAAAAGGTGGAGAAAAAAAAGGTGAGGGATAAGTAAAAACTCAATTGTTATGTCTTGCTAGGTAGAAGAATATGTCATCAGCTATGAAGTCTTTTCAAAAGAATTGTCTTGAGTCTCATGAAGGCTTTAGATCTAACTACAACTTAAGGGAAAGAGGACAGAGAGAGGAAAACGTTAATGACATCACTCAATACAGTCAGCAAAATCCAGACTGTAAGATACCCTATCGCAGATGCTAGCAAACTATGCCCTACTCCTTTTCTATTTTTGTATAGATTTCTGCAATTAAATGGCTTAGATTTACAGTTCTAAAGGCTTAAAAATGTGTGACACAGATGCCAGATGCTCCACATAATAAATAACCCATAAAAAATTACAAATAAAGATTGAAAGAGACAAAAGTCATAGGTTGACTCTTTAAAGTGAAATGGTTTTACTGGGATTCTGATGCAAATTAACCCACCACAAACAGAAAATCACTGAGAACATATGGTTTAATTGGTAATATTTAATTATACATACAAATATACACTAATACACTGTCAGAAACACAAATACATATATAGTCATATGTATCTTTTAAATTTTAAAATTTTTAATATTTTTTGCAGTACTAGGGATTGAGGTCAAAGATTCATACATGCTAAGCAAGAACTCTACTAATGAGCTACTTCTCTAGTTCTTATTGATAGTACTTTTGAGTCTGATAATGGCTAGTGTTTTTCAACAACTTAAAAAATCCTTGTGATATATATATATATATACATACATATATATTCAAGTGATTTATTGGTGATTTCTGTTACCATATCTCCTTGAAAATAAGACCTAGGTGGAAACTAATCACCGTTGAAAGCTAGAGATCAAAACTGCCAGCCCCAATCTTTGCCTTAACTGTCTTCCATTAAGGACAGGGTGATTTGGGCTGGCATTTTTGATCTCTAGTTTTCAAGGCTGATTATTTTCCAGCTAGGTCTTGTTTTTGGAGAAAGAGGGGACTGGAATTATTTCCACAGTTATAAAGGAAAGTGGAAGAGGATTGTGTTATGAGGGGAATAAGATTGTCCTTGATTTGGTACCTATTGTAACTGACTTTTTTTTAGCAAGGTTTATCGATCTCTTCTATGTTTGGATATTTGAAAATCTTTACAATAGAAAGTTAAAGACAACAACAACAAAAAAACAGATTTTGGAGTTCTTTCTAGGGTTGATTTCAGTCAAAAGATCCTTGCCATGGTACTTAACACTTCTGATATAAATTTCATTATCAGTAAAAAGTTGAATTGTGAAAAGTATGAGTTTATGCATACAGTTAATTAATGCCTTGAACACACTGAGACATCCAATTATCGTAAATAGTGCTGTTGCTGCTGATACTTCTTGGTGTATGTCATGTGTCACTGTTAACGAGACAGTAACAGAAGATATGGGAACGCCGTATGCATGCTGAGGAGGCAACAGAGGGGAAGGTGGGCACTCCGGGGTCCCTTGTAGCCTGTAGGGTGTAATGGCCACTCTAGGATGTGTAGACTCAGACAGTGAAAGGGGCAACCACCTACAGGTTGTCCAGCTGGGCTGTGAATATTTCAAACAGGAATGAGAACAGGATTTTCTAAATGTGTTAGAACTGCAAGGTCAGAGGACTAGAAACACAATGCAACACTTAAACCAAACCTGAGAGACACTTGTTAAAATCATCTTGAAAATAATTTTCTGCCACCCATAAGAGATATTCTAGTAAATCCACTTGATATTTTAGTAAATCCATCTAACACAATATTAAAGAGAACACTCACTTTAAAAGTAACAATTTACTAAATCTTCTATGAATATCATCACTTGAAAGAAGAAACCTACCACAATCATTTATAGTAAGCTTATCTATGTAACCTGTCTTTGATGAGATCAAGAGCATGCTTCAGAATGAAAAGCCACACACAGCTTCTTTCACTGAAAGAAATCTTGCCATTGAGGAAGTCATTAGAAGTAAGCAGTGTGCCTCCTGACATAGTGGCATAAGCTCCTGATCGATGATATAGTCTGATAACTAGGGTATGGCCTACATTTTTGAGTGCAGCTAATTTAGAGCTACACCCCTACTCCTGACCTGCCAGAGTCATTTGGCAGTGTTTGGAAACATTTTGGATTCAGATAAATCAGAGAGTGTGTATGGGTGCTACTGGCATCCTGCGAGTAGAAGCTACAGGTGTTGTTATATACCTCACAGCGCTCCTCACCACAAGGACCTATCCAGCTCAGGGAGACAACAGTGCTAAAGTTGAGGCATTTTCATTTCAAACAGGTGTTTGGAGGTGTACAGAGACTCAAACTCCAGTTCTGACCCTAACAGGGTGGCACAGAGCAGAAAGGTCTGACCCCTCTGTCAGCACTGGTGTCCCCTTCCTTGAGCTCCAGGCTACAAGGCTGCTGTGCAGAAGAGAGCAAGCACAGACAGAACTTTTAACAAAGAGAAGCAGTTTCTCAGCGTGGAAGTACTACTAGGACTACACTTTACAGATGAAACCCTTTGCTTAGTGATCCATAAATTGTGACCCAAGACTCACTAAGTGAAAAGCCAAGGCATGGATTTTTGTTTGTTCATTTATGTCCTACTATAGCTGTCTCTCTTTCTCCCCAGCTCCCTTCCATTAACACTGGCAATGAGTTTTTGTGTTTTGAGGATGTAAAATGAAAATGGATTGCATTTATTGGTGAAAATAAATGTAAAACAAACCCTAAATTTGATTACTAGAAAAAAAAAAAAACAAAAAACAAATCTTATTGTCAGAGAGAATGCTCCAAAGATAGACTTGAGAAATTAATTTCAGATTCTGCTTTTTTTTCCTTAGGATGAAGTATGATACTTGCCTGGGAGCCTAATGGTTTACAAGTTAGGACACCCATTTCCTTTGATGATTTCACGATTCTCCCACATACAACATAATGGATTATTGAGGACCCTAAAGTTTGAAGCTGTATTTATTTATTTATTTATTTATTTATATAGCTTGAGTGAAACCATTCAGGCAGAGCTGTGAAGATGTGGTTCTTAAATAAGATATTTTTTCTACTGTGCTAATAATGCACACATGCTCCACATTTCTCTTCTGTACTGAGGGTCAGTAGGATAGCTTATTTTTCTTAATTCTATCTTGCCTGTTTCTCTCAGGCTTCCAGCAGCTTTTTATGGAGACAGCATGGCTTATTTCAGGTGCTGGCATTTAGGGAGCGTCAGGGTTGTTGGGGGAACTTTCTTATTCTCTCCCCATCACTCTACTAACAATAGCCTTTTAATGACTTGAAAACTCCTTGTCAGGAACCTAACATGAAATATGGTACTGTAAACACACACAGAAGACATAATTCAAACAAGAGAAGCAATAACACACTTCCACGCCATTTTTAAGTTTGAGTGGAGTGTATTTTATTGAGAGCTCATATGCTTGCTCCCTCTGGAGAAGCTATCTATTTGCTGAACTCCTAAATCTCTATGGAGCTGACATTCTTCCTTTAAAAATTGGATGTTTGTATTTTTGAGTCAGGTAAGAAGATGACAATGTGCAAAGTAAAAGTGTCACAAATTTTTTTTTTTTTGCCTTTTTGAGACAGGGTCTTGCTATGCAGTTCAGGCTGGCCTTGAACTCACTTTTGTAGCCCAGGCTGGTCTCGAACTCGCACCGATCCTCCTGCCTCAGCCTCCCAAGTGCTGGGATTACAGGCGTGTGCCACCACGCCCAGCTTAGTGTCACAAATGTTAAGTGTGAGGCATTGGTCATCTTTGTCTTGGTGCTGCAAATATCTGCGACACACAACTGAAGGCTGAGCAGCTTTGGCTCATGGTTTCAGCTCATGAAAGCTGGTTCCAAGGTGGAAGCATCACCGTGTGATGGCGTGAGAGGTAAAGCTGCCTACTGCATGGCAAGCAGGGAGGAGTAGCACTAGGGGCTGTGCAAACAAAGGCGAAGCCTCAGTCATTATCTCCACCACCTGGGATGCACCCGCCAGTACCATGGTTATCACTAATCTGCTGATGAATGCATCATTGTTAGGATTCAGTCGCTTGCCCTGGTGTTTCTTAATCTAGCCCAGTTGACCATGAAGATTAACTAGCATAGTGAGCTCATGGCCTCTCTTACGTACATATGGTTATCTGGGTCCCTGGATTGGCATTTATTTAAATCTGTTATCGTAAGTGTAGAGGTTGATACATTGTGTCAATTTGAGAAGTTTAGCAATTTAATTAAGTGACTTATTAGAGAGTCAGGGCTCTTACTTTGTAAATATCCACATCCTATACAATAGGAGGGCATGGATATTGTATAGTTCTACACTCCCCCACTAGAGCATAGATTCCCCACTTTAGGGCATAGAGGACTGGCTCTAGAATGACTCAGCACTAAAACAATATAAAAGGGAACTAAGGAAGGTTGATGGACATCACTTCCTCTGAGGAGCTACGGCCTTCACAGTCAGCATGGAAGGAAGGGAGGGAGTCCTTCTGGAAGCCACAGCTGTTTTCTTTCCTTGCTTTTTGCTGTCTTCTACCACCATGAACTGCTGCCCTTGCCATGTGCGACTCTGCCTTGGAGCCAGCTGAGTATGGACTCAAACCTCCTCTAACTGTGAGCTAAATAAACCTTATTTTTCTTAATTTGGGGTGCTGGATATTTTGTCCCAGCAATGAGTGAAAAGTAATGAGATAAGAAGACTTTTGAATAATATAATGTATCAGTTTGAAATATTTCATTAAAGTGCATTTTTACATGAGTAACTAAGTGAGACCACAGAGCAAGAAGGCTGGCTCTGGCCTTTCTTCCTTTTCCGGTACAACCCCTAATGCCGTCACGGAGGTCTGAGCTTCATGGTTTTTTCTAATTACAACCTGAAGACCTCATCTCAAAATACCATGTAAATTTGGGAGTTAAGTTTTCAATACAGAAAGTTCTGAGGGACATTGTCTAATCACAGCAGTGGGTCTGGATGAATGTGACTGCTCATGTCTTATCTGGAGCTTTGCTTACTCTTTCACTATCAAGCCTTGCAAGCATGCTGTCATTTTCCCCTATAACCACAGTGTTAGAGCCTCACCAAGAATTGGCCTCCTGTCTTGTCACCAAGATCTGCGTGCCTTCAGCTTCTGTGATTGTGAAATGATTGTGTGTGACATGACACATACCATATGGAACCTCATACTGACCTTGACTCAAAGTTACACTTTTCCAAGCAGTTTTATTATGAAAAAGGCTAAAATTTAACTTATTTGTGGCTTGGTTTTCAATTCAGTTATAATACAGAAAGGAGTAGTGATGACCATTTAGGTTTTCTACAAATAGCAATATCTTTATAAAATAGCACACTTGATTTCTTTTTATAGGACAACATATAGCAGTGCATATGTTACAAATTTTCAAAATGAGAATAAGTAATGAACAATAGTTGTTATATTATCTATTTTTATTGTTAGATCTATTGTTCAGATTAACAGAAATAGTTATGCAATATTGAACAAATGAGGCATATGGAACTCCAAATAATATCAACCCAATTAAAACTACATGCAGACATGTAATAATAAAGACCCTGGAAGTTCAGCACAGTTTATTTCTTGTCATAGATTATCAAATCTTTTCATACATTTGCATACCAATGTTCATTTATTATATTCAGAAAATATTCTGTAAGAAATTCCTAAGGTTTAGGAAATTCATTGTGGTGCTCTGAATAAGATGTAGAAGTCATGGACTAATCCTAAAACAGCCTCAACTCACAGAGAATTTGAAACATGTGAGTCGATTAAAAAAATGAAAATGAAATCAGTGTGAGAAATGAAGGATATCAGCATAGAAAGAGAGACTAAAAGCAATGCAAAAATGAAGAAAACAAAGGTCTTATAAAAAATGGAAGGGAAAAATGCTTAACTAGACTAAAAGAAAAAGTCAAACAAATAGTCATAATCAAAAATGGTAACTACCACTGACCATAGAGGATTATTATGAACAACGATACACTAACAATTTGAATAATCTAGAAAAACTAGGCTGTTTCTTCAACACATAGGCCATATCAAGATTAAGTCATGAGCAAGTCTATACTCTGAGCAGAAATTAATACCTAGAAATAAGATTGAATCAGAAATAAAATTTGTTTCTCATCATAGAAAAGCCAGGAACCACAGAATGTCAATTCTAGGTTCAGCCAAACATTTAAGAAGAAGTAATATGAACTGTTCTTAAGTTATTCAAAGCAATAGGAGAAGGAATTCTCTCAAACACCTTTGCAGCATTTTCAAAAATCAGATAGAGAGCCGGGTGTGGTGGCACACGCCTGTAATCCCAACACTTGTGAGGCTGAGGCAGGAGGATCCATGCGAGTTCCAGACCAGCCTGGGTTACAAAAGTGAGCTCAAGGCCAACCTGAACTGCACAGTGAGGCCCTGTCTCAAAAAAAAAAAAAAAAAAAAAAATCAGATAGACACACAAAAAAATGTAGACCAACGTTCTTGATGAACCTAGTTGCAAAAACCTTCAACTAAATGCGGTATACTGAGTCCAATAATGCATTAAAAATATTAGTCAACCAGTCAGGTTTGGATTTATTCTGAAGATACAAAGACGGTCCATGTATGCAGCTTGATATACATGGCAAACTACATCAACAGCATGAAAGAAAATCCTATATGTTCATCTGAATAGATGTACATAAGACATTAACAAAAATCCATTATCCCTTCCTAAAAGTGATCAATAAATTAGGTATAAGTGAAAAATAGCCAAACAAAATGAAACTCATTTACAACAGCAACTAGCATTATGGTAAATGAGCTTAAACTCAAAGTTCTTTTTCTAAGATCTGGAGTAAGACAAAGATGCTTTATCATTTTTGTTCAATATAGTACTGGAAAGCTAAGTTAGAACTATCAGGGAAGAGAAAAACGTAAAGTCTTTCCAAGTTAGGAGAGAAATAGTCATATTGTCACTCTTCACAAATGATATGAATTTGTATATAGAAAATCAAGAATTTCACAAGTCTATTATAACTAATAAATTAATTCTGCAAATATGCTCTTAGTGTAGATTCAAAGTCCACAAGTAAAACTCACCAGCATTGCCTTATGGCATTGTCAAATTATCTGGAGTAGAAATCTAGAAAGGAACACCACTTATAACACATACACACACACACACACACACACACACACACACACACACACTACATTTAACCAGAAGTAAAGAATCGACACAATGAAAATTTAAAGTTATTGATGAAAAAATTAAGGAAGAACATAAAAATGGAGAGATGTTCCTGTTCATGCATTAGAATAATGAATGTATTCAGAATGTCCATTGTACCCAAATTCATGCAATCCCTATCAAAATACCAATGATATTCTTCACTGAACTAGCAGAAACAGTCCTAAAATTTTCATGGAATAACAAAAGCCTCCAAAGAGCCAAGAAAATCTCAAGGAAAAGGGACAAGACAGTAGATATTATACTATTTCACTTCAAAATATACAATAAAATTGTATCAATAAAAAACTCCTATGATGTTGGCATAAATATAGATGGATGGCCCAATGTAACCAAATGGCACTTTTGAAGAAATGAAAAAAATATTTCAATAACTGATTTTCAAAAAAAGATAGCAAGAATACACCTAAGAGAAAGGGAAGTTCTTTCTGTAAGTAGAGCTGAGACACTCATATACATAAATACAGAAGAGTAAAACTGCATGCCTTGCACTCATATATACAAAAAGGAAGTCAAAATGGATTACAAACTAAAGCTTAAGTCCTGGTACTGTGAAAGTACTGGAAGAAAATGTAGAAGAAATGCTTTAGGATGTTGGAATAGGCAAGGATTATTGGACAAGAAGGGAAAAAACACAGGAAACAAAAAAGAAAACTTAGATGAAGAGATTACATTCAATGAAAAATCATTTGCACATGAAAGGAAACAATTAACTGTGTGAAGAGACAACACACTGAATGAGTCAACTATCTGATAAAGGATTAATATCCTATAGAAGGAAGTCCAAAAGGTCAATAGCAAAAAGCTCAATAATCCACATTTTAAGATGGAGAATAAACAAGTAGACATTCCTCAAAATAAAGCAGATGATTGTACAGATATATGCAGCAATTCTTTTTCTTTTTTTTTTTTTTTTTTTTTTGTCTTTTTGAGACAGGGTCTTGCTATGCAGTTGAGGCTGGTCCTGAGCTCACTTTTGTAGCCCAGGCTGGTCTCGAACTCGCACCAATCCTCCTGCCTCAGCCTCCCGAGTGCTGGTATTACAGGCATGAGCCACCACGCCCGGCTTGCAGCAATTCTTAATATCATTAATTGTTAGAAAAACGTAAATGAAAATCAGAAGGAGATATCACCTTACTCCAATAAGAATAGCTGTTCTGAATGTAGAAGAGAGATTTCAGTTGAAATGCAATTTTGTATAGGCATTATGGAAAACAGCATGGGGGCTCCTAAAACAAAATAAAAATAAAACTGTCATATTTTCCAGTAAATATATATATATATATATATATATATATATATATATATATATATGCTATAAAATAAGTAAATGTATCTGAAAAATATCTGTGTTTCCATATTTTTGCAGCACTATTCTGAATGGTCTGTAAATGGCAACAACTTGTGTCCATCAACTGATGAACGGAAAAATAAAAGATAGTACAAATGCAAAACACAGTAACAGTCACAAAAAATCTGATCATTCATAAATATATTAAGTGAAATAAACCAGATATTGATAGTCAAACATCACATGATCTTGATCCCATGTAAAAGCTAAAATATTTGATCTTACAGGTTTTCATCATTGCTATGGTTTGTGTCTATGTCTCCCCAAAGCCTCATGCAGTCACAGGACAGTTTCTAGAGTTTGTGATCAATTCTTGATCCAATGTTGATATTTTGAGTGTGAGTGTGACACCTGCCCTGGGGCAAATAATCTGAATACAAATATAAGGAGGAAAGAGGAGTTTGTCAGTAGCTGCAGATTCTCTTGCTCTTTGCTGTTTTCCATCACCATGAACTGCTTCCCTCTTCCATGTGCTACTCTGCCTTAGAGCCAGTTGAATATGAACTGAAACCTCCACAAACTATGAGCTAAATAAATCTTTTCTTCCTTAATTTTGAATGTTGGGTAATTTTTCCCAGCACTGAGAGAAAAGTAAGTAAGACAATCATGGAACACTGGTTACTAGAACCTGAGGAGAATAAGAGAAAAGGAGGGATGGAGAAAAGTTGATCTTGGATAGCGTCTGAATTGCTTTCTTATTGCAGGGATAAAATAATCAACATCCACAAATTAAAGGAGGTGAGATTTATTTTGGCTGACAATTTATAGAGCCATAGGGTTTCATATGGGTTGAAAGCTGTGCTGTGTGGCAGAGAAGAAGTAGCTTATGGCTGGGCAGGGAGAAATCAGGACTTCCTCCATCTTTTCCTTTATGTTCTATCCGAGCTCCACGCCTATTGATTGAAGCCTTCCATAATCAGAGTAGATCTGTCCTCTTCAGTAAGTCCATTACCCACATGAAGAACTATGCTAAACCCATCAGTGGATTAATCATATATTCACAATCCGTGTCCCCAGAGCCTTGATTATGAATGCATGAGGGTTTGCGTGGACATCTAGGGATCAACCACAGCGGGTACTAAGTTGTACTTACTATAATATAAGCTAGAGGATAGGATCTTAAATATTTTTCCATATCACAATGGCAAATGTTTGAGGAGGTAGGTTTCACCTTAACTAAATATTATAATACCTTTATATCTATGGAAATATCTCCTGTAACTCCACAACTTAACTAAATATTATAATACCTTTATATCTATGGAAATACCTCCTGTAACTCCATTAATATAAACAACAAGAAGTAAACATACAAAGTTACCTGAACAAATTCAATTAAGAGAAGCAAACATAAAATGTCAGGTGGTGTTGACACCACCTCAGGTCACCTGAGACTTCTTACTTCTTACAGGGAAAGTGAAGAAGTCTCAGAGAGTGATACACTTTCTGGGTCACAGATGAATGCAGGTCAGATGTTGACATGCAGTAAGACGAAGATGGGAAAAAAATCAAAGCATGACCGGTAGAAGCGACAGTAAAGATGCCAGGTGTAGGAAGAATACACAGAGATAATGAAGTCAATGACATTTACTGTCATTGGTGGAAGTGCGGCAGGATAGGGAGACATACAGGGAAAACAGGGGAGGCACAGTGATAGGAAACCCTATGCTGAGGCTCAGGGAGGGCGTGGAATTGTAAAGGAAACAGAGAAGAGATGCCTGCAGTGTGTGCCCTTTGTGTGTCAGTGCTGCTTCTCATTAAAGAGAAAATCCCGGTATTTTATTACTTCATTCATCGTTAAGGATTTGTAGTCCATTTTATTAAAAGAATAACAAGGCTAAGAGAGCTATTTAGGTGCTGTTTGGGTGGCTGGGAAATTCTTCTCTGACTCTGTTCATTGACCTCTAAGAGTCAGGATAGACTGTGCTTTGCTGCAATAATTAATAACCCCCAAGTTACGGGGGTTTAGAAAAACAAAGAATTATTTTGTGCTCACAGAAAACTCCATTAAAGGTGAAAAGAAAAGTTCTGTTCAGCAGGGAAAGTTGAGTAACTGAATGGGGCAATTAAACATTTCTATTCAGAAGTAGCAAAGGCCATCAGTTACTTGGCTATGACTAAATTCTAGGGGATAGAAAAATACAATCTCTCCATATCCACTACACTATTTTCATAAGGTTATTATAGCATGCATCCTCATCTTTTTTTTTTTTTTTTTTTTTTGTCTTTTTGAGACAGTGTCTCACTACGTAGCTCAGGCTGGTCTTGAACTCATTTTTGTAGCCCAAGCTCATCTCAAACTCTCACTGATCCTCCTTCCTCAGCCTCGCAAGTGCTGGGATTACAGGCATGTGCCACCATGCCCAGCTCTCATTTTAATATTATAATTCACACCATTTTAAGTTATCTTCATAGATTGTTTCATTTCTCAAGTATATAATCTTTGCCAGGCACAGGACTGACATTTTTAATACTTGCATGTTTCCTTTGAGCTCCCGTAGTAATTCCATGGAGGTTTTAACATTCTCCTAATTGGTTAGTTCCAAGAATTTGCATTCCTTTTAGGATATGACAGGCTCTCCGTGAATGGGCACTATCAGATATAGACTTGGGCATTCCCAAAAGATTCCATAGTGAGCGAGGAAGGATGGAGGACAGACTTCTGAATCGCCGCTGCAGCCACCACCACAGCTGCTACCCTAATCCTCATAGTTTCAGACTTGCTACCTACTGTGTCCCTCACAGGCACCATACCTTGTGCCTGTGAAAATATTTTTTTTTTTCATTATTTGATTTAAAACACATGATATTGTTCCCTCAAGATCACATAGCTGTTAAGTGGCAGAGGAGGGATTCATTCTGAGTCCAGTTTAAGTTATAACTGATACTTACAACAACCATGTTACTACAAGGGCTAGAGGGAGGCATAGTAGCTGCAAATTTGAGCTATACTTAGAAGATGTAAGATAGACAGAACTGAATGCAGAAAACAAGGAAGACATAGGCAGCCCATCTAGAGTTACGTGGTAGTAGGGTTTTAGAAAAAGTAGATCTGAGTTGTTTTATAGATTTGGAATTGAAAGACTGAGGAAACATAAAGCATAAGGATAAAAGGAGAAAATGGAAATAATTCAGGGTGGGAAATGATAAAGAACCATTGTGACGTTTACATATTGGGCAAAAATCAAAAGAAAGAGATATCTTGTGAGGAAGAGTGGTGAAGTAATTCCAGTCTTGGATTTATCATATTTTTTCCTGCAAATTGGATGTTTGTGTAAAAATTGCTATTGATTTTTTTCATTTGTTCTGTTAGTATGTAAAGCATACAGATCTATGCTAGATTTTAGGTAACAAATGAAATCTAATTTTTCACGCTTTAAAATACATATAACTCTAACAGAAATTCTATTTTATCTATTTGTTCCTTGGTACATGTATTAAGGAACTTATGGAGTATGTGATAGGTAAAGTAGAAAGGGCAGAAAACATTCATTAAAATAGATGTGATCATTAAAGAAAACAGTAAAGCAAAGTGAATGACTAAACCAAGGAGTTCCTATATCAAGGGACGTGTGAGGAGGACACGTGAAGAGAAGCTTGAGGATGACTGTTGAGTTTGGAAGAGAACTGGGCAGCAAAGAATCTCAGAATTGGGTATTTGAGTGGCAGGAGGAAGAGAAGGCTCAGTAGGGCCAGGGCTTATGGGATAAGTCTGGTGAGAAACATTCATGGAAGAGTTTTGGAGATTTGAGGGATGGGTAGTAAAGAAAACGGACACTTTTTTTGTCTTTTAAAAATTTTGAGAGAAGCAAGAGTGAAATAAAGATGGCCCTTTGTAGGTCAGAGTGCTTTAGTGATGTTTTCAAGAGTGAGTTTGCAAAGAAGGCCTGGGGGAGTTCTAGATGGGGAGCAGAACTGGGGGAGGCAGTTGTCTCATACATGGCTCTTCTCAGCAGATTTCCTCCCTAATGAGAACCTACAGGAGAACTGGGGCAGGGCGACAGATGTTTATTTTAGTTGTTGCAGGAAGCCAAAGTGAAGGACTCCAAAAATACTTCATTAGCCTTCTATGGATCTAACAGTGCACCACAATCCACAGCACAACATAGTTATTTTTTCAAATTTTGGAGGATGGAGTCTGACATTAAGATATTAAGAGAAACGGCTTCCTTTAAAGATTCTAAGAGAGGATTCTTTTAGCCCTTTCATAAGTCCTGGTGGTTGCTAGAAGTGCTTAGCTCTTTTATTGTGCTCTTTGGGGCAGCACAGCTCCTGTCTCACCCTGTTTTTATGTGATCTTCTTCCTCTTATGCTTGTTTTTCTTTTTCCTTTAAGAGCACAGAACATTCGATCTAGAACACACCCTAATTCAATATGACATCATCTTAACTTGATTGGACTTTAAAAAGTCACACTTGGTATTCTGAGTCAACCTGAAAGTTTTGGAAGATACTACTAAAGCCAGTGAAGCTACCAAGAGCATCTTTGAGATGATCACTATTGAGACTCAGCTCAAGATGTTGGGTATTATATACTTTGTCAGAGTAAGGAATTCAGGAAGTCTGTTTTTTCATAGTTTTGTTTGTTTGTTTGTTTTCTCCTAATCCTACTCAACAGATATAACATTTGTAAAGGTCAGAAATCTATGAAGGAGAAATACAGTCATCTGAGGTACCCACTTTTGTGATATACAGCACCCTCCTAGAGCATATATCCATTTATCCATCTGTTCAACATATACTTACTGAATGACTCATGTATGTCATAAATTGATCTGGATCTGGGAATGTAGCAGTAAGAAAGATAAACACAAAAATCCCACTTTATCGCTAACCTCAAAAATATTGCATTCTATAAGAGAATCAGATTGTACAAAAGTATCTCAGCACACTATGTACAGTATGCATCTTGTGTCCTCTAAGAGGGGAATCACATTGCCAAAAGGCTTAGTACCTTCCTTAATCTGATACATATAAATAGACTCTTTGTAAAGCAATAGATTTTGATAAATCTTCACACAAGATGTTGCCTCAGAGAGAGGCAAAATATGGCTTGTACTATGGTAAATAAAATTGATTAAAAGTCTTTGAGAATATGCACACATATAATAGAGGAAGAATAAGAAAAAAATAAGGCAGGGTCTTGGAAAATTTCTTGAATATGAGGTAAGCTTTTGGGGACTAGAATCTGAGCCCAAAGATAGCCATTAGTGTATTGAATATAATGAGTAATTGTCTTTCTTTTGGCCAATTGACATTGACCAATTGACCCTTCCTGTGTTTGCTGGGGAATGTTTATGAATCCTGTGGGGACAGCAGATTGTAAATCACGCCACAGACATTGAACGTACACTGGTGTGTGACATAGCCTCAAACAATTAGAAGCAGCCATGCATGGCTTGATGGTTGTTTTGTGAACAAGTTCTGAGAGCAGAGGTAGCTGCACTATACATAAAATCACAGTTAGGAATGGTGTCCGTTTTCACCTCTGATCAAATTCCAGTGTAAATCTGGGAGCTCAGTTACTGAGCCTCCTTCCTTTGTTTTCTGATTTTCTATATTTAATCATTAAAAATAAATTCTTTAGCTGTTTCTTTATCTAGCTACTGTCACCCTCAATTGCTTCTAAGAACAATAACTGATATATTGACTTTCTAGGTATATTTTACACCTTTAAAAATTTAATTTTCCTTCAATTAGATATTTATTGAAAACTTGCTATACATGGGTCACATGGTATAGATCCAAAATGTCACCCAAATCTCATGTGTCTATCACTTGGTTCTGAATATATCAGTATTTAGAGATGGGGTTTTTGAGAGGTACAATAATTAGATCAAGAAGGTTCTAACCTCATTAGTGGACTGCAACACTGAGAGACTCATAGGCTCTGAGGAGGCAGGGCCTAGCTGGAGGAAGTAACTCACTGGGCTTTCATTTAAAAGGTATATCTTGTCCCCAGACTTCCCTTTCTCTTTTGTGGCTACCATAAAGTAAGCCACCCCATTACAGGCTCCTCAACAGGATTTCTTGGTTTGTCATAGGCCACAAACAAAAGAGCTAAGTCACTTTGAACTGAAACCTATAAAACTATGGGAAAAAGCAAATGTTTCCTCTTTCAAGTTGAATTTCTTGTGTATTTTTATCAGTGACGGAAATCTCACTAACATAGCCAGGTATTTTGTTAAGTAATGGTGATACAGTGATGCATAGCTCATTCCTAGTGCTGGTACTTGGCAAATTCTGGACAATACTGGGCTGAGGACAGGCAAATCAAACAATTACAGTTAGGTAAACTACATGATATAGTAGGACAAAAGGGAACAGGAAGCAGCCTCCTAATTTACATGATAATCAACACATAGTGATTAAATAGGTGGAAAAATCTAATTAGGTGCTCGGAGTTAAAGAAAGCAGGATTCTAAACCTGAAGAAAAGAAGTTGCCAGAGATGAGACGGAGTGGGAAGCATCTCAGGCTACTGAAGAACTGAAGTGGAACTCTAACGGCATTGGAAATCCAGAAAAAAGGTGACTTCAGATGGGTTCCAGATGGGGAACATTGGGACACAGACCATTACAGATCTTTCTCTGTGTGAGGCAGAATCCCCAAGAATTTGTCAAAAGTGAGTCTTAGTGGTAGGACTAAGTAAAACGAAGCCTGCTAGTAATCACTGCATTCTAGCATTCAAGTTTATCAATTACAACTATTGGTAGCAATATGAGAAAAGATGTCTGCTATTCCGTTTGATCTGCTGAAGATTTTTGTCATAAATTCTGTAGTGTACCCCCAGGAAGCTGGTGTTCAGAATTTTCAGTCTCAGTTGTTCTTGAATTTTTCCTTAGGCCTTAACTAATAATTGTTCTCAGAAATCCATGCAATTTTGGGGGAACCTCAAATATCCTCTGCAATTGTTTGTTTTGACAGGCAATTGCAAGTAGCCAATCCAAGAGTGTTATTCTGTTCTCCTTGATATTGACTGGTTGCTGCCTTATAACCCATCTCTAGAAGATACACCAATATTCTTGCATCATAGCAGATGTGTACCTGTATTGAATGTTTTGTTTTTGTTCTTATTAAAGTCCTAGTACTGCTCAGATGCTACTAAAGTGCCCTGGACCTTCTAAGACTTTATTAATACATTATTTTATTACATTAAATCATATAACTGTCAGAAACATATCATACTTAGAGTTTAAGCTATAAAAATTGGCATTTCTAGGGATTTCTCTGACCATATCTGAAATTCACAGTATTTTACAATCCATAAGTATACTAGGAACATAACCACCAGGAATTTTGGGGGTGCACTGTGTTCCAATTTTGATAGAGATTTCTGACTGTACATTTTATTCTTTTTCATATTTCAGGGGAAAACAACTGTTCTGTGCTTTCATTAGGGTTCAGTGTGGCCATGTGACTAGCTCTACCTAAACAGAAGATGAGTAGAAAGGACAGAAGTTGTGCTAGGGCTCTTGACCTAAGACCAGAGGTATCTTTGATGTTGGTGTCTCTTTTAGTGGACCAAAGCTCATGGGAACTCAACCTTCTTGGACCTCACACATAAAAGCAAAATTTAAGAATATAACAAAGCAAATGTTAGAATGATGGCTATCTGACTGACTGTGCTGATATGTGACTGATAGTTACATCCACCAATCTAGAAATTCCCCTCCTGGCTTTTACATAGGTAAGATACAAGATTCTACTTCAAGAAAGCCACTGGGTTCATGTCATGCCTCTAGGTGAACTTTTACCTATGGTCTGCACATGATGGGCTGTCCTTATTGCTTTATTGTAGATGGGAAAGTTGACACAAACCAAAATGAGGTCATTCTCAGATCATATACTTAACCAACATAAGTCAGGTGTACTTGGTTCTAGAAGTGCATCTTTCAAACACCGTTGATCTTTAGGATTTGCTGGCTTAAAGTGGGATACAGGACATACTGAGAGACTCCATGTTGTATCATTAGTCTATACAAGGAGATGGCATGAATGTCCAAAAGGAACTTTGCCTTAGAGAAAAACATAGTGTTATACAGTTGTACTGTGGTCAGGAGTGTAAATAAAAGAGAAAAGACAATGTTGAAACTGTTCTTGTGAAAAAAATAAAAGAGGTCTTGTTAGTAAGCACACATAACATTTGTTGTACAGAGCAAATAAACAGGCTTTTGGCAAAGAGATTTGCTTTCCATGCCTACAGGCTTGGGATGGGGTGCAGACGGCTAACACACAGCCGAGGGAGCAAGACGCCTGCACCAGCTGTGCAGCAAAGAGACTCAGTGCAACTATGAATTTCCTGTTTTTGTCTCACTAATTTATCAGTTAAGCTTTTCGCATTCAGAAAAGTTCATGGTTGGAAATACCATTTTGAAAATGCAAAAATAGTCCAAGCAAAATTGTTTGTAGAGAGCACATATGCTGAGATCTGTGATATGTACAGAGAAGCCATACAAGGAATAAACGTGAGTTCTGTGCATTCTGTACATCCACGGGCTCCCACTACCTTGGCTTCAAATTATGCGTGTTCATGAAGAACAGGTGTTTGAAATAAAATCAAGGGAGAAAACGACTATGAATTAAGTCTCTCTAAAGTCATTGCAAGAATTTCTAAAATTACTCTTCTTAGACAAATAGTTCCCACAAGCCCAGACAATTTTTTTTTTTTTTTTTTTTTTATCTTGAGAGTATGTGAGGATACTAAATTTTCTTGCTGACACAAACTCATTTGCAGGCTGGAAATTCCATTCATCACGTATGCAGGTCTCAAGATACTGCATGCTACTTAAGGGTAAACTGGGAATGTCAAGGAGATGCTGCTGTGACCCATGGTAGAATAATGTCACCAGACACTAGGGGACCTTTTCCACTTAGCAAAGCAAGAGCATAGGTCTACTTACTATTAGCTTCAACAACACAAGACCACAACTCAGAAAAACACATTGAAACTCATCTGTGTAAATAATCTTTCATGATAAAGAGATTAATGGATTAATGGCTACTGAGCTCCAAGCGAATATATATGCTTGTGTATAACTTTTACAAGAAAAATGCAAAGAATATACAAGAAATTTAAAGAAACTCCACTTTCAATGGCTTCTGAACTAAAAATATAATTTAATAAATAAAATACATGTGTAGATTTTAGTCCCAGACACCAAAGCCTGTCAGCAGCTTAGGTTGATAGCAGGTTTGTTTTGTAGAATGGAGTTTTCTTTGGAGCTAAGGGAGTTTGTTCTGAAAGAAAATCTTTTTCTGATTCCTCATAAATATGCCAACAGAATTTTTTTTTGCAGGAGCAAGCATACAGAATAAGACAAATCTCAGGAAAGACAGCCAAGTTAACTGTGCATTAGCAACTTCATAAACACTTTGTTTAACTAGCAAATTTGGAGGTGACATTTTGTCACAAAAGATTTCAGAGGTGTGCTCTTTGCCTTCAGTGAAAGCCTTACTATTAGTGTTAGACTTTCAGCTGCTTAAATGAGAGAATGTGATCACCTGCTCAAACCTTGCCTTCATTAAATCAAGGCAAAATAAATTAAGGGATAAACACATCATCTTAGATTGTCTTTCAAAAACTGACAATCCAGACAGGAAAGATTAGGATTTTATCTGCCAAATTAGTTACATTTATCTTTTGAACTAAAGCTGCCAAAGTGTCAGCAATCAAACTGATCTTGGCCAAGAAATGTAGAAAGAAGTAAAAATTGAGCGAAAATGAAAGTGCATTTGGTTGAAGGAGGCAAATACAAATAATGGAAACAGACACATTTGAGTTAATTCTAGTAGAGGGTTGCTTATTTGCCAAGTGTGTACGTTTCTGTCAGTCTGTACAGCTGAAATATTCTGAACTCTTCAGCCCAATTAGTCTGCAAAAAATCAAACTTGAGCACAGTGTCAGACATAATTCATCTCTTTCACCAAAGAGTCATCAATGAAGATTACAACTTTTTCCCCTTTACTAAGTAGTGCACAGAAATGAGCACTCAAGAAAATTAGAGAGAATGGCTTATTGTATAGGTTCTAGAATCATGTCCACTAAGCCCAGAAAATTCTATGCTCTTTTGAATTCTTAATTTTAATCCCAAAACATGAATTAACTTTAAATATTGGTTTTAATATATGCAGCATTATACCATTATTAATTGCATCATGATAAAATTATATTGAAACTTTCCTTAGTTACAAACCATTGATTTGGACTCACTTTAATGTGCCTCCCTGAATTGGAGCCACATTGAGTCACTGTGACTAGGGACAATGCACAAAATGTAGCAATTGAGGTAGTAAATTCTACAGGTCAACTTATTCTGGACGAACTGTAGGAAAGGTTTTGGTAAGTTTGTGCCATTTTCTTCAGGCTATTCCTCAAAAGCTATGAAAAATCTAGAGGCAATAGCATGTTAGGACTGCTGCAACAAAATACTATAAACTAAGGGACTAAAAGAACATAATGTTATACTCTTACAGATCTTGACTTTAAAGCCCAGAGTCAAAGTGTTGAAAACATTGATTCCTTTTCAGCACTACAGAAGGACTCATTGCCTGTCTCTCTCCAGACTTGAAAATAGCTTGCTAACTTCTCCTCTGCATGTCCTAATTTCTTTTCCTTATAGTGATACCCACAATGACGTAAGACTCTTCTAAGGACTGCATTGGAACATGATTATTTCTGTAAAGAGTTTATTTCCAAATAAAGTCACTCTTCAGGTACTGGGACTAGGAGTAGGGCTCAATTCAATCGGTAACTACTACCGACCTCTTGGAGTCCTCTAACTGCCCTCTTACTGATCTCTTAGGTGTCACTACTGTGACAGACCCTCTACCTCATGGCAAGGCAGCAAAACAGTTAGAATTTGAAAGGTCTTAATAATTTTGAAGCCATAATCTTTACATTCTATATTGTTTGAATAATATTCACTGAGTACTATTGAGTTTCAATATATTATGCATTAATGACTTTGACATAAAAATATTATTTTCTTCATGTCTTAATATTCTATTAGGAAATACTTTATGAAAGATCTTGAAGTGATGTAATATTATTGTAAACATATTATTTACATAACATGCTTATAAATCATATATGTAAACAACACAGAGTGTAGGATAGGTCAAGATGTTTGATGATATCGATATCTTTCTCATTACTAAAAATGGTTACAAAGAGCATAAACCCACTGAGAAAAAATTAGAAATTGTACTGTGAGCTTGCATGATTGAAAAAAGACCAAAAATATATTTTAACAACAAAGAATGCCAGGCAAAAGAAAAACATTTAATTTTGATAATCATAAAGGATTTCAACCATCAGAATATCCCCAATTTATCTATCTTCAATTCCAATATACAAGAAGGTACTACATTTTAAAGTTTTGGATTTTTTTTTCTTTTTTTTTTGTGGCTTTTTGAGACAGGATCTCACTGTGCAGTTCAGGCTGGCCTTGAGCTCACTTTTGTAGCCCAGGCTGGTCTCAAACTTGCACTGATCCTCCTGCCTCAGCCTCCCAAGTGCTGGGATTACAGGCGTGTACCATGGCGCCCGGCAAAGTTTTGGATTTTTAACATATTGCTCTAGTGTTAATGCCTCAAACACTCAATGAGAAAAAAGCTCTGGGGAATTCCTCTCTTTCCATTTTTTATTTCCAAATGTCAAAGTCTTTCAGGCTCAGTGAGGACTGTTTTTATGAATAGATGCACGGAATTAGAAACAATGTCTTGAGAGCAATGACTTACATCTATCAGCTTTTTCATCCTTTCTTCGATGAAGTAAACACCGTGTATGGTATCATACCCTTTCATGTTATTGCATTTCTTGTCAAAATCTTACTTAGAGCTCAGAGACAGAGACAGATTCCTACTGTGACTCTGAGCAGTTAAAGTTACTTCTGTGACACCCTGTAAGTTGATTTAGAGCAAATCTGTCTGGTTTTTATTGACTTCCTGCATAGCATTGCCTTCTTCGGTGTTTTTTTTTTTTTTTTTTTTTCAGTCCACGTTATCTTATAGAAATACATAGTTTCAGTTTATGCTATCAGAAATTAGTAACTCTGAGAAAAATCTAGAAAGACTTTATCACAAAAGGAAAACCTTTCTCAAAGGCTGTTGGAGTTCCCTGATGTAACAATAGCTCTGATGGTCAACAACTGCAGGGAACTGGGTGGGAGGATCAATACTTAGAAAGTCACACTAATGAAAAGTAGAAACAATGATCTCAACCCTGTCAGCATCATGGCAAACTACAGTATTTATTTCAAAAACAGAAACAGTCTGAGCCATGGACTTTTATGAGCCCGTGGGCCTTTCAGGAATCAGGCTGCCGAGCAAGAGGGCCGCTGGCCAGTGAGTGAACCTTCATCCGTGTTTGCAGCTGTCTGCAGCACTCATACTACCTTCTGAGCTTGGGCTTAGGTGAGATCATCAGCATTCAATTCTTTGTTCTTTCAAGAAATCTAGGTAACATGTTTATTTGAACCATCCCCAAAGCATCTGCTCCCCTTGTGCCTGTCCAAGGATACATAATCTTCTGTAAAATGGGTCCCTGGTGCATGGCACCAAAAGGTTTAGAGACTCTTGGGCTCAATTCTCAATTTACAATCCACCAAGGGCTAGAAGCATTTAACTTAGATCCATGATATCACATTTAATTTCTACTTCCTTTTGTTAATAACAAAAAATGGTGGACAATTAGGAAAAAAAGGAAGAGAAAAATGACAGACCTTAGGCAACTAGAGCAGGTTTCCTGAGAGTCAGGCCTACATATCAGTTTCATTTACTGACATTTGCAAAATTTGAGATGGGACAAATGACAACGTATGACAAGGAAGGCTTGATGTTGGAGTCAGGAGGATAGTGCCTTAGTTACTTTTCTCATTGCTGAGATAAAATGCCTGGAATCCAAAGTTAAGGGAGGAAAAGTTTATTTATCTCAACGTTTGTAGAAGTTTCCATCCCTAATTAGCTGGGTCCAAGGCAAGGTGGCACATGGCAAAGGGGCAACAGGTCATGGTGGCAGAAGACAGCAAAAACAGAGCAGGAAGTGGGGAATGAGAGAGAGGGGAGGAGATAGAGGAGGAGGAGAGGAAAGAACATTCTTCTTTCTGTCCCTTATGTTTTATGTGGGCTACCCACACTAGGGTGGTTGCAGCCCTGACACCCTTAATCCTACCATTGGATCGTAAATGGATTGCAAACTCTAGACCAGCGGTTCTCAACCTGTGGGTCATGACCCTGGTGGGGGTCGAACAACCAAAACATAGCGGTTGCCCAAAGCCATTGGAAAATGTTATTTATTTGGAATTACAGTTTTGAAGTGTCCACCACAATTATTTTTTGCTTTGGGGTCACTGCAACATGAGGAACTGGATTGTGGGGTCATGGCATTAGAGAGGTTGAGAACCACTGCTCTAGACTCACCCAACTCTGCAAAGCCTGCACCCATAAGCACATGAGGCCTTGGGGGTGCATCTTGTCACAAATCGTAACATATATAGATTTGAAGAGATTTGGATGGGGTGCTAGTACAGATCCTTGTAAGAGCATTTCATTAGGCAACCATATTTAAACCATTATTATACAAATAATGATGTTACTGTGTGCCAAGTTCTTAAATTGGCCATTGAGCATGCCCCAGGACCAATGTAAGGACTTGATTTGAGGAACTCAGTTTTGTGAGAGAAACTCCTGAAAGAAGAGTGCACTTGCAAATAGAAGTGATATAAATTACTATGCTGTACTGCACTATACTATACTGTACTGTCATACTGTACCATATAGTATTGTATCACATCATACACTATGACGGTATTAGGGTCCTATATGATATCTAGGGATTTCAGAGAAAGGGAGTCTAATAAAAGCTTCAAGAATATGAATGAAGAAAATGTTTCCTTAAAGGACAACTGACACTGAAACAGGTAAAAAGAGAGGAGCACATAAACTCAGAGATAAATGCTCCAGAGAGAAAAAAAGTGCATATAGAAAGCCATGTACTCACCAAGGATTTAGATAAACATCCAAGAAATCAGTGAACACTGTTGTTGCCTTAATATTCATCGTACACCAACATCACTGTGGAGGACTAACTGGTTTGGACACTGACTACATGTTATGGTTTATGTCTAGTTGTCCCCTCAAAGCCTCATGGAGTCTTTGGGCCGGGACTTCTAGAGTTTGAGACTTGATCCATGATCCCTGGGATTATAGGTTTTAGTACTGATGGGATTATGGGTGGAAGTACTTCTGGGATTATGGGTGTAGCCTAGGGCAGGAGCTAAGGCAGAGAACCTGAATATAATATGAAGAGAGACAGAGAGACAGACTGGAGCTCTAGCTGTTGCTGCTGCTTTCCTGCCCTGTTGGTTGGCTACCTCTGCCACCATTTTATTGCTGTTCCGCCGCCATGAACTGGATACTCTCTGCTCTGTCCCACTCAGCCTTGGACCAGCCGAATATGGACTGAAACCTCCACAAACTGTGAGCTAAATAAACCTTTCCTTCCTTCATTTTGAGTGTTGGGTATTTGTCCCAGCAACGAGCAAAAAGTAACTAAGACACTACATTTTCAGGAGTTGGACTTGGTAAATTGTACTAGTTAGCCGTCCCACAGTCTTTGCCTGTGGTTGGTTAAATACTAGGCTTCACCCATATGGAACATAGCTCTTCCATGACAGGAGGAGTTGGGAGGATATAGGCCAGTGGTGTACAGTGGGACATTTTCTGTGGTTTCTGAGGGGCAGTCACTGGAGCACAATGTGTATCTTCATATGTGACTGTAGAAGCATGCAGCTCAAGATGCTGTGGCAGCTGCCTTACGAGTGGGAAGGGACACCCCTAAGATAAAGCTGACACATAGATAAATGGAAAGCGGTGACCCTGGATCCTTGATAATGTAAGATGATTGAAATACCCCATTGCCAGAGCATGGTGTACCTCTGCATTTCTGTTATATGGGATGATTGATTTCTTTGTTGCTTAAGTAAGTATAATTTATGCTTGCTTCTTGTAAGTGAACCATCTTAAATGACAATGCTTAATCATCCATGTAGGTGATTCAAAGTTAGAAAATACAGCAAATAACAAAGGTAAAAATGAGGATTCAAAGAACTTTCAAGGAGGTTTATGATGCCTTGATAAAAAAGAGTTTTGGTAAGGATAAAGTTGTGGAAAAAATACCAAATGATGGCTTGAGGATACTTAGATGCCACCAGCAATTCCTGTGAAAAGATGCCCAAGAACACAGTAGCAATATCAGTTTGACACATAACTATATGATCTGGATACCAACCTATGTAGTCCTGGTCAAATTAACACGGTGCCTTCCAGGTTTATAGAAATTATCATGAAATTTTATCTAACTTGTCTATATCACATTCTTGGAACCATATTTGAAATTTAGGGAAGCAGAGTAAAGTCAAGTCTAGAAATAAAGTGGTTAAAATGAATTGAAACAGACGATGATTCACACAACATAACCAACTCTTTTCCTTTCCTACAACCACAGTAGACATGATCTTCCAGTGAGAGGATGTGACTGAATCTAGATACAGTTCTGTGAGAAATCTCCAGGCACAAATTCTTAAATAATGAAAGTGAGCACACAGATAAATTTACTTGCTGTCCTTGACTACCCTAGAAAACATAGGACAGAGTAGAGGGTTAGAAATCTGCTGAGTGACTGCATGGATTGTTACAAGCTAAAGTGTGACAGAAACCAGTTGCAGCATACCTGGTTTATAGAGAGCAAAATAAGAGGCAATTGTAAGCAGTGAGATCTTTCTCAAATTGGAAGGGGAGCATGGCATAGATGATGTTGTGGCAAAGGAAGGAAATGGGACAACAGAAAATAATTGAGCGAAAAGACGAAAACAACTTCTGTCAACGAAAGAGAACTGAGAGATGGAAGGAACAGAGGGGGTGGGAAGGGTGGGAGATAAGAAAATAGATTCAGAGGTGCTCTGTACGTGGGGCATCTTGTGATAAAATGTGATCACGCTGTGCTGCCAGCACATGCTGATAAAAATGAAAAATTAAAATAAGAAATAATTATTCCATCTAAATCAAACCTACTTACAAATCAGATCAATCCTTGAGTGACTTGTAACCTCTAATTCAGGGAAACATAATAATTATCCAAAGATTTGAATCATTGTTGTATGGAAGGATGATGATATTTTTCTCTCCCAATGGAGGAAGAACCACTAGCGAGAAACTATGGGAGACACACTAGAATGTAAATAATTTTAGAACTGATGAAATTGTACAAAATATATATTTTTTAGCTTATGGAAAGTTACCTTAGCAAACTCAGGTAGTCAGTGTTCAGAATTGTCCAGTTGGTGTCTAAGATAAAGCCATAGAAACGCTGAAGTGCTTTGAAAAGTGAAGCAATGTTGTGAATTGTCAAAGGAAGAGGACCCAGGACTCTTTGTAGGTTATTCAAAATACAGTTTCAAAAGTGTGTGAGTAGCCAATGTCCTGTGTTTACTACACCATTCCCATTTCCTGCTGTATTTTTTTCTCCTCTGCATTATTTGGTAAAGAGTGACTAGGTCCTGAGAGTTGAATGTGGACCAGGCCCAGGTCTAGTGCATTACACTGCTAGCCTCGTCTCCTTTTTCCTGCTTTGTTCCCCTCTTTTTTTAGAGGAACAAATCGTCATTCCCAAGGCCCTGGAGATTTGGTGTTTTTGGTCATTGGTGTTTGTGTGTCCTTTGTCTCTTCAAGGTAATAGTTGAACAGCAAATTTAGATAGATAGTCCATCAAAATTAAAAAGTGTGGCTCTATGCCTCAGCTGAACAAATCACTTCATAAGGTGTTTAGAGGCCTATCAGATTTTGAGTGGGAAAGCTCTGAAGAATGTAATTCAAGATTGATATTGATATATTTTGGGCTTTCATAGTCTTTAAGATTAATGGATTAAAATACCAGCAATGATATATTTTTATATCTCAGCAAATAATTTCAAGTTCCAAATATACAACTATATTCAAGTTCCACCTATTACCAATTTATTTATATTGTCTTCTATAAAGAATACTTATTGGAGAAGTCAATCTGCCTCTATGTTTATGTTTTGAGTAAATCTGCGAATGATTGGCTCTATTTGTGGCTTGCTCTGAGATGTTCGATTTTCTCTAGTAAATTTCCGAGGCATTTCTCAACTGTGGATGAAGTTTAGAATTGTTTTTTTTTTTTTTTTTTTTTTTTTTTTTTTTTAAATTGGTACTGATGTTTTTGTTTGTTTTGTTTTAGGTGAAGAGTCTACAGGGTGTTCAGGGTCTCGCTACTAGATAGGACTCACAGTGATCTGCCTGTTTACAGCCTCCCAAGAGCTGGGATTACAGGCATGCACCACCATGCCCAGTGTCATTCCATCTTAGTGTGCCCCAGGGGAGGGGCCAGCATGGCAGCCAGGGGATTGAACCTCTGCCTGCTGCACCTGTTTGCAAGTTCTTTAATTTGCTGAGCTGTTTGGCTGGCCCTAGGTACTGACGTTTAAACCTCACTCAGAAACTTCAGACATAATTAGCTTTAATGTTTTTGAAAAGTTTCCTAAGTGATCCTGATGTACTGCCCAGGGGAGAATAGTGATCCATAGAAATATATTAATTTTCTTAGCATACTTTAATTTTTAGAGTAGGCCTTAAGCCTGCCTAGCCTTATCACCTATCATGTTCCACCAATCTTAGCACACATATTTTATGCTCAGTCGTTATTATCTTTTCCATCTCATTGTCTTTGTTGAAAATCTATTCAGTATTCACCATTTTCCTTTTAGAACTTGAAGTAGGAGCAAGCTAGAATTATAGCAGATCACTTGTTTTAAGGTCATTTGCAGTGCTGTTCATTTTTATCTTCTTTTAGTATACAGGCAGGAAAAACAAAATATTAAATTTCTTGCCCATGGTAGATTTTGTCATCTGGTATTTTTTTAGCTAAGAGTTCAAATTTCCTGGCAGAATTTTATTTCTTGAAGTAAGGATATACATATAATTGCTTCCCTCTTCCTTCCCAGATAATGGACCTGAAGTCTAGTCTAGCAGTACAGCAAGCATCTTGTAATCATGACATGAGCAACAGCAAGACAAAGGCCTGCAGGGACAGATGGAAGATGGAGAGCAGCCTGCACTACCACGGACTTCAGTGAAATCTTACATCACTCCTGCAAGACCCTCCTACCACCATACCAAATCACATTTTCAAGCCACTACAGCGGTTTCTTCTGTGACATACAGCAAAAATGTTATTTTTGAAATAAAATTTCTGCAAAGAAGTCTTTCATTTATCAGAATACTGAAAATGCAACCCAATAAATTTAAAGTAGGGAAAGTGTCAAAGGCTATTATAGTATAAGAATTGAAGAGAAACAGAATATTACAACATAGAATTATGTTAAATTGAGCACAAGTTATACTTGTGAGTTGGGCAGGGGCAATGCTAAGATCATAGTTCGGAGATGTTCAGATAGCCAGAAGAACACTCCTTTTTCAAATGGCTTCCGAAAATTCTTTCAATAAATGTCAGTATTTTAGAAATTGTGACAAGTCTGCAACCCTGTTTATTATCTTTTAAATTTAAGAAGTCGGGGGCTGAGAAGATATCTCAGTGGCACAAGTGCCTGCCTGGCAAGTGCAAGGTCCTGAGCTTGATCCTCTCCCCAGTACTAAAATAAATAAATAAATAAATAAATAAATAAATAAATAAATAAATAAATTTGAGAAGTCAGTATGACACTTCAAATTATAAAATGGCCAGTGTTGGAATCTAAATAATTCATTCAGGATTAATCAGCCTTTTAAGTAAATAAGATTGCTTATTCATGGGTTGTAATTATGCACGATGGACTATGAGGTCATTCTTGCAAAGGATGCTCGTGTATTAACCATTCAGGTATATCTCATTGATGAATTCAATTAAAATTGATTCTATTGTCGGGACATATTGAATGATGAGATATTTGATCCCAGAAAATTTCAAATATTTGATGCAGAATTCTGTACTTTAAAAATACTTTGTTATTCATATTCGTTTCGAAGTCAAGTTCTCTATGCTGAAATGAGGAGGACTTCAGAGCCCAAGCACTATTATTATTATATTTTGCTAATTAAAATGGGTCTATAAAACACTCATGATAAAGTTACAAGACTAAGGTTAGTATAAAAGGATTTGAAGGCAATCATCAGGCAAGTAAAATTTAGCAAAGAAAATGAAAGGCAAAACCGGGGAAATAAAATGAAGAGTAGCTTTGGGCAGAAAGAGATTTGAAAAGAACATTAATACCACACATAATGAAAAAGAATATAGGTAGATAATAGTGAATATGGTAATGGCGAAGAATAAATGATGGAGTTGTTTCAGCTCACACTAGAGAAAATTGATAATAAATAAAAGTCAGTTGGCAGATCTTTGGGTGTTCTGGACTTTTAAAAGACCAATAAATCAAGGGCTTGTAATGTAAGTTTCAGGATGGGAAAAGCACAAGGGGCCTGCATGCAATTTCCCAGGCTTCAGGAAAAATGCACGTCATGTCTACTGCAAAACAGAAACAAGTTCAGGAGAGCTTTTTAACATACACCAGTGAAAATAACGATCAACAGAAATTGCCTTCTAAAAATATTTTTAAAAGAATTTAAAGGGATGATCTCCTCATTATTTCCATTTCTCTACAGATGTCAACGTGCCTCTATTATTTTATGTTTCTTTCTTTTCAGTGAGTGCTAATGAGAAAACAAGATGCATATGCATAATCCAGGCACTGCTGCCTGTGTGAGACAACATTCTTTGCATTAATTTGCCGGCTTCCTTTCCGCTAGCCTCGCATATTGGAGGAACTGGAGGAAAGTGGAAGAGGGGATTTCAGCCAATCGCAGCCATCTGTGAACACTGAAGGATCAGGTCATTCTTCATCATAAAAACAACCAAGGAATAATGGAACTGCGTGTGACTCTGTGACCTGGTCCCTCTTACCACTTCACCTTCAAAGCCAACATCATGCTTTCAGCCAGGGCTTCCTTTGTAAGATAGTTTGATTTGTGTTCTCTTATTATTTTTAAGACTTGTCTCTGCTCTGCTCATGGTCCATGTAATAAACTCTGAGTAGCAATTTTCAGTGTGACAAAATTCCTGAAGGGGAGTTGTTCCTCAGACGTCACTGAACACATAACAGTTTTGAAAAATTTGGTCCTAGTTATTTTTTGTGGGGGAGGATTCAAATACTCTATAGATGTCTTGGCTTGGGCAAATCAGTTCTCTGTCTCTCTGTCTTTGTCTGTCTCTGTCTCTCCCTGTCATTCTTTTTGTATCTCTCTGCCTCAGTCTATATCTCTCTGTCCCTGTGTCTCAGTCTCTCTCTGTGTCTGTCTGTCTGTCTGTCTGTCTGTCTGTCTGTCTGTCTCTCTGTGTCTGTCTGTTTGTCTCTCTGTCATCTTTTTCTTTCTCCCTCTGGATTCAACTATGTTCCTTCTCACTGAGCTACATCATCAAAATCCCTTTATTTTTATCTTGAGATAGAGTCTCCCTGTTTTGCTTTTGGTGGCCTTGACTTTCAGCTCTTCCTGTATTAATGTGTCAGAGATCTGAAATGTGGTACCATGGCAGGCTGAGGAAATAATAGTAAAATACAGTTTTAGGGTTGCTGCTAGATTTGAATGAGATAATATATGCACATAAATCTGTTTTGTTCCCCCAAGACAATATACCACCTGCTTTTTGGTAGTGATTATGGATTAGTGAGAAAAAAGGAGCCTGTGTGTATTAAAGATGTTCAGAATGTATTGAGTTAGGTCTAGATGTCTGTTAGCTACATCAGTGTGTGTGACACTGCAGTGAGCACCGGGGGGCTTATCCCTCGTTGCACATGCATGGTAAATTCTCTGCTTAATGAGGAGAGAATCCGTGAGTGTTGGAGGAAGAGTACAGGACCATGAGGGATGGGAGTGGAATCTACAGCTGAGAGCTCAAAGGAATTCGATTGTTTGCATAATTTCAGTCTTAATTTCTTTTTTTTATTTTTCTAGGATAGTAAGAATGATAAAGATGATCATATTTGTAAAGAGCAAGATTTATTACTATTCACAAAATATCTCTCAGTTTGGGTATATTGAAACATTTCAGGAAGGGAACAAACACAGTTGGGAAAAGATCTCTAGTGGCTTCAGCCTCAAAATACAAATTAGAAATTTAAAGAAAATGTAGAACAGTGATTCTGAAAACAATATACATTCTGCCCTAATTCTTTTTGTCAAATATGAAGGATGTTTGCCCACTTGTGAGCTTTTGGAGCTACTGACAACTTTCAGGTGTTTTGGAATCATGCATGTTGTAGGTAAACTAATCTTATCAGCTCTAATTTCATTGTGTGCAGGAGAATTTTCTCAGACTTCTAAATATATTTCATCGGTAATATGCATTATTTGGCTGTTCCATTTGTGAGGTAGAATTTTACTCATTAAATTTACAAAGCTTTTGCCAAAACAAAAGAGAATGCTTTTCTAATAATAGTCTCAAGGTAACAATTTTAAATTAAGAGAGTGGAAAGACTTTAGAATTGCTTGATATTCCCATCATTTTCTGGGTTTCAGTGCTCTGAGGAATGTGATCTGCTATGGTGCTGGGACTGATGGCAGCACTGTATCAACAGGAAAGGTCTATTGTCATTCATTTACATTGCAAACAATTCCCTTTGGAGAGGGAAGAAAGGATAAGAATTGTTGCATTCCAATATTTCCCCTGGAGCAGCATCACTGAACACATTTGTACAGCTGTTCTTTTATTTTTTGCTCAATAAACGTTATAGCTCTTGCAGTGACACCTTTGTTTGCCTCTATTTGCAGGATCTTGATGTTTGCAAAGTAGACCTTTGGTTTTTGGTTTTATGATAAGTGTGTGTGTGTGTGGGGGGGGTACAGTTTGTTGCTTTATGAGCAGAATCAGCTGTTTGTCTTTATTTCTAAATTATTTGCATTTTAGGCCTTGTTTTAAAAAAATTATTTGGCCACATGTCAAAGATCTTTTTACATTGCTAAATTCCCTCTTTACTTTTGACTAGTCCCTAATCCAAATTCGAGTCTGTTACCAAATTGAAGACAGCTGTCCAACTTCCACTTTTTAATTTGATTTATTTTAAATATTGTCATTTTGGGAAGATAAAAATTATGAATTAAATTAGTTTTACATGTTAACAATTTTATAGATATTATAATTGTGTTTTACCTTGAAAAGCATTTTCTAGTCATGGTTGAAATAGAACAGTGTGGGGTAAAGGGCAAATCAATTTCTTCCTTCATGGGCTTCCTGAATAAGACTTTTAGGCTAATATTGAGACTTGTAATGGAATTGGAAAATAAAACACTTTAAAAAAACATGTAAACTGTAAATCTTGTGAAAAATCAATAAAATTAATCTAAAGTCTGTCAAGTACTTAAATAATTATTAAATTATATAATCATATTTATGCTCAAATCTGCTTGTAACTCTCCTGTCTAGATCTCTGGATAGCTTTTGCGGAAAAGAAGGAAGGAAGACAATTGTTTTGAACTTACTGCTGTCAAGGAAGATTCAAGCTTCAAAGTATTTCGTGATCGTAGAACTGTCTTTCTTTCTCTTTCTTTTTTTCTCTCTGTTTTTTCTCTCTCTCTCTTTCTTCTTTCTTTCCTCCTTTCTTTCTTTCTTTCTTTCTATTTCTTCCTTTCTTCCTTTCTTTATTCTTTCATCAGTGCTGGGATTGAACCTAGGGACTTATACATTCAAGGCAAGTGCTCTACCACTAGACTACATCCCCAGCCCTAGAACTCTTCTTTCTATGATAGCTTTTAGGAGAATAAAGTTTTCTCTCTTCCCCACTCCTATAACTTCCTTCTGGAGATTTATGGTTCATAACATTGACATGAGTGTGTATATTCCTTTTCAGCTTCATTTTCCTTCTTTATGATACAGTCATTCTAAAATTAGGCATTGAGAATTTGATACTAAAGGGGAAGTTTAGTTGGGATGGTTCTGGCCAAGACCTAATAGTAAAAGGCTCTCAAAAATAATGGACAGTCATGTAGAAAGAGATGGGGTCATAGGACTCATTTCTTCAAAACTGTACACCATGAAGGAGAAATGGTTCTATGTCAGGGATTTTGTTTCTTATCCCTGACATCATATAGACATGCTGTGCTGTGCAAATGTTTCTGAAAAGTAGTAACATTAGAAATTATAATACTCAGCAATGAATAACCATTTCAAAACATAATTTAATGGAAATAAAACATCAAAAAAATAGAGCTGGCACGGTGGTGCACATTTGTTGCTCCAGGAGTCAAGATTTTGGATCTAGGCCAGCCTGAGATAAGTAGTAAATTTAAAACCAACCTGAATTAGATGGCAAGGACCTATTCAAATAAAAAGAGAATGTATTGAGTTAGGTCTACATGTCTGTTAACTACATCAGTGTGTGTGATAAATAAAAAGACAGAAGTATCAAAATAAATAAGAGGGCGAGAGATGCACATACAGTAGTGATAATTTCAAATATCTGACGGTGTGAGCACTGATACCAATTATGAGTTTTTAAGTCTGAAAGAGTTGAGACTTCCTTTTTGATGTACATGTCAAGAGCATGTGGAAGATAGGAGGGATCTCTGCACAAGAGTAATCTACCTTACATCCTTTGACATGACCCTAGAAAAAGAAATCATAGAAAATGTGTGGGTTTATACTGATCAGAAATATGCTGTCTAGGGCCAGCCGGATAGCTCAAGATATTTTTTTTAAATATTAATGAGAAAGGAATAGCAATGAGACAGTTTCGCCACAGGCTAGTAGGACAAATACAATAATACATTGCAATAGTTGTTCAGAGTACAAGATGCAGACATGATACCTTGTCTAAACACTATTAGTACAAATGTTTCTTCTCATTGAACAAAGAAAAAGTAGCTGTATGTATAGTCCAATAGTCCATAATAGTAGCATGTTGTCAGCATAACTGGCAATATCAGAGTCTGTTGACTTGAGCCTTTTACAGCTCAGCATATTAATATGGCTTTCCTTTATGTCTTGTGGTTAGATTTTTCTGCTGGACTAAGGTAAAGCAAGACCTCTACAACAAAAAATGTAACTTTTGTATTGACAAGGTCAGTCAAATCCCCTCAGCATTTACCCTGAAACCAAATACAGCATTTGTAGATCTTTCGTGAGTGTCAGTCATCTGGATGAGTCACGGTCATTACATGACCAATTTGCTCTCCATGAAAGCCTGAGAGAATGTTTTTCTCTCTAGGTAATTCTCCTTAGGCTCACTATACATCACTGATCACTTTCCTCTGTGGTCCCATAATCTTGAACAGGAAATATGGGGCACCCCTGAGTTATAAGCTGTAACAGTACAGATTCTCTTTTGTCTTGAATCCTCACTGACCTGGAAGGGCTAGGACCAAAAACAAAATACTCTTTCATTTCTGTTGTGTTGAAAGTAATAGAATTACAAAAACAGTAAACTTAAAGAGGCAGTAATTTTGTCAGATCTGCTGAGATAGATGTGGCTTCAAGTTAACTTCCCACCTATATTGTAAAATTCAAGCAAACATATGTTGCTATAATTAAATTTGTAAAATATTTAAATTTGAAAAATAAAAAACTAAGATCACTGAAGTGTCATCCTATTGAATAATTGGTTTATAACCAAATGATTATTGTCCATTAAAATTGTTTACAATTTTTTAAAAGAAATAACAATGAAACAGTCTCAAAACAAGTTAGTAGGACAGTTACAATAATTAATATAATGCATATTGTTACCTTCATAGTAGTTGTTCAGAGTACAGATGCAGACATGATATCTTTTCTAAACACCATTAGTACAAATCTTTCTTCTCATTGAACTAAGAGCAAGTAGCTGTATATATAGTCCAGATAGCTCAACAGACTACAGTGCCTGCTTAGGCAGAGCATAGCAACCAGGGTTTGATCCCCAGCATCCTGTGCAGGCCCCACCCCCAGAGCACCCTGAGGTGGCTGCTGAGGCTGGCATGGTGGTATGTGCCTGCAATCCCCAGTACTTGGGTGGCTGAAAACAGGAGAATCACGAGTCCAATCTGTGTAGTGAGATCCTGTACACTCTTTACTACATACATAAAAAGAAATAGAGTTAATATGCAACTGCTCAAACTAATATTAAAATTCATGCCAACTGTTTTCACGCAGATGATTAGAGTGTTTGGTAACACTGGTAAGAAGGAAGGCCATGAAGAGAAGGAATCGAGCCTGTCACATCTCCTACCACTGTTCTGGTTACTGGAAGACACTACATTCAATAAATCTTTGGGAAAGGAGAAAGCAACAGAATGGCTATCCCTATTTCCTCAGTAAGACGATAAAGTCTTAAATTCAGAAATAATTTTGCACCCTTCAAACACCTCCCCTTCAGAGTCACCCCATTTTTGCTTTTCTTTTCCCTTTTTGTTCTATAATGTCTTTAGGTCAGTAAACATTTCTCTTCTACTTTTCCTCTTTTTTCCCCTTTGAATTGGTTTCCAAGTATTCCCTGCTTTATTCCTTGCCTTTTCATCTCCGATATGTCTCTGAGAAAACAACTGGTCTTTTAGATCCATTAGTGAACCAGGCTACATCTCACTCAGTCCTCAACATTTAAGAAGCACATTCATAGAATAACTTCTGTTTGGAAAAGAGGAGAAAGCTATACAAACCAATGTTCAAGAGTAATGCTTTGGCTATTGTTAAAACATTCCATTATAGTTTCAGCTTCCTAATTTCAGCAACAATATCGAGTCTGACAGAACATGATAATTTCACAGGGTTAGCTCATCTTTTTAGAGAATAAAACTGTCACTGATCTTCATGACAAATTGAATCTGAGTGTCTGCAAATATAGACCTTGTTTTCCTTCTTTATTTTTTCTCATTATAAGGATGACCTTGTGTCTATTGTAAATCAAAAGTAGCTAGGACATTGTGGCTTTCATAAAGTTGCAAAGAATAAAAGTGGGCCTACAGCTCTGGTCCACATAGGTCCATTCTTTAGCTTCTGTGTGTGATATTTGCTCCTCAGACTTGTAGTAAAGGAAAGGGACCATGCACAACGAATATGATTTTGATGGGACAGTAGTTGTAACAGTTTAATCATATGTGAAGTTTTCTTTTATTTTAATGCAAGGAAAATATCAAAAGAGAATAAAACTCTAAGTTATGATTTCTACTTGCTAATTCATATTTATTGGGCAACCGATTGAAACTGTTGGATCATGATTACACTGTACTTGCCCATACTAAAGGTAGAAATTAAAGGTGTGAAGAGTGGAGATAAAAACTTAATTCTATTTGAGAAGTAGTTACTAGGCATCTTATTTTCAAGAAGTGTGCACTACAAACTTGACAATGACTAAAACTCCACAAGTGGTAAGAGGAAAGTGCTATTAGCAGAGGGTGGACACATGAGTTTTAGTTAGGAACAACAGTACTTTTAAAAAATCCACTTTACTAATAGCTGCTATTTACTGAATTTTAAGTCTACCTTTGCTGAGTTATGTTTTTACATACAATAATTTAATTATGATTTGTAGTATCCATATGTTATGGTTTATGTCTAGTTGTCTCCCCAAAGCCTCATGGAGTCACTGGGCGGGGACTTCTAGAGTTTGAGACTTGATCCATGATCCCTGGGATTATAGGTTTTAGTGCTGATGGGATTATGGGTGGAAGTACTTCTGGGATTATGGGTGTAGCCTAGGGTGGGTGCTAAGGTGGAGAGCCTGAATGTAATATAAAGAGAGACTGAGAGACAGACTAGAGCTCGAGCTGGTGCTGCTGCTCTGCTGCCCTGTTTGTTTGGCTGCCTCTGCCACCATTTTGTTGCTGTTCCACTGCCATGAACTGGATGCTCTCTGCTCTGTTCTACTCAGCCTTGGGCCAGCCGAATATGGACTGAAACCTCCACAAACTGTGAGCTAAATAAACCCTTGCTTCCTTCATCTTGAGTGTCGGGTATTTGTCCCAGCAACGAGCAAAAAGTAACTAATACACCATATGAGGTGGTAATACTTATTCTTGCATTACAGTTATGGACACCAGTGATAAGAAAGAAGGGACATGGTCAGAGCACTAAAACTGACGCAAAGTTAAGTCAGTGGGATTCCAAGACTGAGGCTATTAGCCACTATTCTCTAATTTCCTTTCTGTTAAATATTTTTGTAGCATATGATTTATCTTTAGAAATACAGTTGTCTCCTGTTTGCTGAAAACAGAGTATAATTCTATTTAAAGAAGTTTTATCACAAAGTTTTAAGTACATTGAGAACTTTATATTCTATTGTATAAACTATGACTGTTTCAAACTTGTATTTTTAAAATGTGATACATGTATTAGCTCTCTAGTTACTACCAAAAATACTGGACACCATGTAAAGGAGGTGAGGTTCAAATTGCCTCATAGTTTAGGAGGATGGAGTCCATTTTTGTCTGGTTCCATAGCAAGAGTGTCATGCAAGGGCTGGGGAGACAGCTCAGCAGCCTAAGTACCTGCCTTGCAAGCAAAACATCTGGAGTTTGATTCTGGTACCATATGCTATGCTCCCTCAAAACCAGGCATGACATGGTGGCACCGAGGAGGCTAGACAGTATGATCTCTAGGAGGCTGACCTGTATAGAGACCTTGTATCAGATAAGTAAGTAAGTAAGTAAGTAAATGAATGAATGAATGAATAAATAAATAAATAAATAAATAAATAAATAAATAAATAAATGCATCACGCAGAAGAGTGAGGGCTGGTCAAATAGCTCAGCAGATTAAAGTACCTGCAAGCAAGCACAGGGCTCAGGGCTTTCACAGGCCTACCACGCAGGCTCTGCTCCTGGGGCACCCTGAGACACAACTGAGACTGGGCACGGTGGCACATGTCTGTAATCCCAACTCTTAGGAGGCTGTAAACAGGGAGATCATTGTGAGTCCAATCTAGTAGTGAGATCATGAATACCCTGTAGGCTCCTCCCCGCATGGTAAAAGAACTCAGTGGGGTTTATTGCATCAAGGGAAAAGGCCAGACAAGGAGAGGTCAGAGACCAGATATGGTACCCAAGTCATTCCTTCATGACCTACCCAGACACACACAGACTTGTGCTTCAGTAGTCCTCTACGTGGCTCTGGAAGTAGTCAGTTCACATCGTTAAGCTTGACTACTGCAATCCCCTTTAAATATATATTTTATAAGACAAATGGTAGAAACAATAATTTAGTGTCAAAAAGGATTAAATTATGAACATGTACAATTTCTAAACTCTTGGTGCTTCCTTTTTTCTCTAAGGGAAAAGAATAATTGATAGGTATCTAGCAGAATTAATTATGGAACTTTTACTGGGGGGAAAACCCTCAAAAATTAAAAACTGTATATTCAAAGGATATAAATCATCTTACCTCTATAACAGTTACTTTCCTCTCAACTACAACTTTTGTCAATTAGATTTCAGTTTAATTCATAATGATCCATCTATGAAATTGATATAAATTTCATTTGTAACAAAAGAATCTGGAATGCATTGGGTGAAGAGTAAAATTCTTAGGTCCAAGTAGCACCATCTCTAAGACTCAATGCTTCACTGAGTTATTCTGCTTGGTATATAAGGTGGGAATGGGGTAACATTTACAAGATAATTGTGAGTATTTAATAAAATGATTCATATGACATGCTTATTGCAGTCTCGTCTAGGAATAAGTAGTAGGATGCAGTGGCCTCGATCAGGTGATCAGGCCACAAGATGGTCATTAGATGAGGATGGTGAGGGTAATGATTGTGTTAGTGGCAGAGGTGCCGATGGTAGTATTGGTAGAAAACAGGAGATCTGTCTTATTTTAGAATGCTTTACAGACTTTGATGCATTTACAAACCTCTTGGCTATCCTGTTAGGGTACACATAGTGATTTAGTAAGTGTTAGGTAAAGTACAAGATTCTTCATTACTATCAAATTCCCTGATTGTACTAACATTGCTGGCTAAAAGACCAGATTGAGGGCAGCCTGTTACTCATACATGTGAAACATAATTCAGAGGTACCATTAAGAGTATTTCTCAAATGAAGTAAGTACAGTGACTTTTGCAGCTATCTTACTCTATGGGAAGGATTTTGGCTCTACAGCTATGTGCTTTGACCAATGAGCTATTAAATTTAGTAAGTTTGTTGGAGCAAGTTCTTTCTGACCTCCACAGTGGTATGCAGATGTGAGTCCTTCCTTTGAAGAATTTACAATTTCCCTAAAATGACAAGGCACACATGAATAAAACATGCATATGACAATACAAGGATGAATAAAATAAAGTGGGAAATTGTACAGAATAAAAAAA